>JABWIB010001489.1:0-17797 GCA_016617825.1 Platyplectrum ornatum | reverse complement strand
AAAAAAAAAAAAAAAACACATCCTGTTTAGTTAGTCACAAGTGAATCAGGGGCCAAAAGTAATTACATAATGTTCTATTCAAACAGAAAGTTACATAACACTAGTTCATACAGCACAAGCCAAGTGTAAGGCACCGTCCAAGTTACACTCACCGGAATGAATTGCTCCAAACGTCCTTGTGGAAATATCCCATACAGCTTTGGGCCGAGAGACCTTTCTGCCAATATTGCAAACATGACACTCTCCATTACCATGGCTGCAGCGCCCTGTGTAAGAGAAGCTGTAGTTTAGAATCAGACCAACATTAAACCGAATACAAGCTGACCATTTAATAAGACTGTCAAAGTGCTGCAGCCAGCAAAGGGTTAAACTTATGCAGACGACGGTCAAAGGGTGTCTAGTCTACTTATGCTAATCCTAACAGGACGGCAGCCCATTCAAGAGAACCACGTCTGCTTAATGAAGTATTTAACCTACTTAGAGAATACACAAGTGCAAGTGTAAGATAAAGGACACTGCCCTTCTCACTATGAACATACAGAAACTGCATTCAGACTGTTTGAATGAGGAAGATATTAAAATGTACAATTACACAACTTGCTGATTGAGTATTGAACGAAAAAAGTCGCTGTGCTGGACAAGTGCATTGCGACAATGGTGTCATTTCACTGTGTATATAAGCCAATCTGATTTCACAATCACAGCGTAACACAGGTGACACCTATCCCATATATCAGGGCTGTAATGGTGGTTCTCGTGTACCAGTGTGTCGTTGGGATTCATTTGTTCTCTACAGCAACTACATTCATTGCAGTCACACACACAGCAACTGAATTTGGCGAACCACAAGTGATAGGATGTATACAAAGCAAGAAATAGGATCGCAGCAATAGGATTCTGTTGCGTGTATTAGCATAGTGGAGGAAAAGCCTGTGTTTAACTTATACATATAACAAGTGTCTCAGTAACCAAACCTCACTTGTGATGTACTAAAAGCACTATACATAGGGGCCGATTCAATCCTCTTCGAGCAAATTTTTCACTTCGCGTTTTTTCCAGTCTTCGCGAGGGATTGAATCGGCCCCATATCTCAATCATGGTTATTTTAGCCCCACTGCAAATGCATTAGTTGTACAATTCCCTTCGCTTAAATCAATAAAACCTTTCCATTAAACCCAGCACCTGGCAACCTGCTAGCTTCTATTTGTTTTGCAGTCTGTTGTACAGATCATACAAATACAACTGCCCAGGTATAACCACATGCCAGGCAGTGTCCTCTCGGTACGGGGGGCAGTTCAATAACTAGATGTGCTATTGCAGTTGTTCCTTGCGGATCAGATTAGAGTTAAACCGCATTTCTTTTTAGACTGATCGTTTAATGGAGAATAAACAGAACGGAAACCCTTAACCCTTGTACGTACAGCCACTTTTTTATTATAGTGCAGCAGAGACAGAGGTCTCAGCATAAGTGGCTTCTCTCGCTTTGTAGAAGACTGGTGGATTATAGGGGGGAATGGGGCACAGATCCAGAGATCCATTTCAAACACTTACCTGAAAGAAATTCTCTCTCTGGGTCTCCTGGTTCTCGCCTTTGTTGCAGGACATCTGTTGAGATTATAAACAATTCTTTTAACAAGCAGAAACACAGAAAAGGCAAATGCTAAACACGTGCGGGTGCAGGCAGTTTATTATCCTGCATATTACAATGCATTTCTCCCTTTATTTTACGTCACCGTTTAAATGTCCGCCACTATTAATCTTAAGAGATCAGCGTGTATGATGTGTTACCTGGCTGTAACACACATCCTGAACTACAAGAAACATTCTAGAACATATTGTAAACCAATAGTGGTATTGAAAATGTGAATAAACGCATGGGATCAGGTATGGAATGAAAGTCATTTGTTCAGTTAACCTCAGTGTTTTATTTGGGCTTGTGTAACCATGAGAAAACCAGGGAGCAGTCAGATATATTGTTATCACAATGTGAGAGTCACACGTTTTATTTATGGACTGTTATACTTCATGTGATGGCTCACCAGATGTTGCGATGCATTCTTGTATATCATTTAGCATTCAACTTACAAGTTTGCAGAAAAAAAAATAATCCATTGAAACTACATATGTAGAATTGATAAACGTCCAGGACATGTTAGTTTTCTGTAGTCTGAATGCACTTGCAGTCATAAGATACATGTACCTGGCACAGTAAGAAACCTTAACACTTAACTTGTCTAGACATACCTTATTCTAAAGAGTTTACCAAAATGCCTGTAAGGGAACATATGAAGATACAAAGTAATGCATAATACAGCAGAACATTGGTTACCCAGGAAATTAGAGATGCCAACTATAGGTAATACAATAGATACTGGTCTAACCATGCAAAATATAACGCATTATATTAATAAAGTAACCCTTTTTAGTGAGCACTATAGTGAAAAGGGGATTTTGTGCAAATACACTGGGTAGATTCAAGATTATATTATATAATTTTAGTTTATGTTTTAAGCTTTGGCGGCTGCAGAATTGTACAAGCAGCAAGAAAGCAGTAATGTATGTGCAATGACATGCACAAGACCACATCCCGATAAAAGTGTACTTGTGTCTACTTATAGTTGGCATCATATGACTTATAGAGCATGTGCAGGCCCAAAATGAACTAAGGAGTAAAACCTGTGAGTTAGTATTTTAGTATGATACACTGGTCCAATTAAGTGTACTAATCCACCGGCCAGAACTTTCTTCCATTCTCAATGTTTACAGTGAATGAAAGATTCGACAATTTTACAGGTTCTTGTGTTCACCCTGCTCATATTATGTCAATGTTTCACTTTACTATACTGTATCACTGGTTTTTCAGGGGTGGGGGAGCTCGTTACTTGTTAATTAGGTTAATCAACCAACCATGGTTCAGTCTTCTTGGTGGAACCGCTTTCTAGCATGTTGTTCTGAATGTAATACACCCCATTCTGAGTGCACCTGTGTATAATGTCTATGTGCAAAATGACATTAATTATGTCTGTGCTTTGTTCCTTTTAAATATAGTGGCCAGTTTTAAAACTAGATTTTGTTATTTGTGAGAAATAATAAATGCACTAGCATTAGAAGCAAGGGAACTACCGAATAGGACTCCATTAGTTCATTTTGGTACAATGCACAGTTCATAAGGTATCTAAACAAATTAAACTAAGCATGCATAACAAACCATTGCTTAAAAATTAAAAATGGAAAGCTTTACATAATTCTCCGACTCCAAGGTCGCATACTATACCGTGTATCGTGTCTGTCACCTGGAAACCAGAGTGTGCAAGGCACGATCGCATGGGTACGCCTGCAGCAAAGAACACATGCACATACAACTAAAGAGGTATAACACCCCATACCCAACAACAATTAATCTTCACCCACATAACCCACCCACTGAGACCTGAAATAAAGGTCATTCTTCTCTATTAAGTACTGTTATACTGCCATTTTATGCTACACATTATGAGGAATGCTGGAACATTAGTAGATAATCAGTAAAAAGCAAGCTAAGATTCCCAACACCTCGACTTAACGTAATAAAGATGTGGCCATTATAGTATACCCAGTAATGAGTAACTAGCAGTTGGTTGAATACATAACTACTTATGATCATCATAAGCTGAATAAAAAAAAAAAAATATATATAAAAACAACGAGCTTTAAATGTCAAAATGGCCAAACAAATAGTCCTATACATTATGAACAGGAAAATTTAGCATTACCAGCCACAACAGATTTCACCATCAGCTTCTTGATATAAAGTGATCTACTCCGTAGTCCTAGTACAAAAAAAATAAATATTTGCCTGGAATCTTACATAAAAGGACAGTAACATTCCTTACTTATATGGCTCTGGGAATGTCTGCCAAGATAAACGTTCTTGTAACGCTTCTTGTAAAATTAGCGGAGAGCTTATCAATTTAGAAAATAGTCTTAAGTTATGTAACCAATTGAATGTGCATGGTTTAAACATTAGCTGTAGCAAGATATTGTAGCTCCATGAAAACGAATGATTGTTTAGCATTGAATTAAATAGTTGCACGCAATTATACAATGATCGGAATGCATTTATTTTATCACTGGGTTGGTAGAAGGAGTAAAGAAGCAAAGGTACATCAGTAACATATGAAAATATTAAACTACAAGAGCGCTCGGAAAAGCATAAACGATATTGCAGGGATTTGGGGTTTTTATATATTCAACTTTTTATTCTTCAATTTTGAAATTTACTAACAATGCTATTGAACTTCCTATAGAAGTACTGTCCCTGCTTTGGCTTTCTGGGTGTGGTAGGATGTTATGGACAGCTGAAGAGTTGTCAGCCCGTACTATACAGAAGCAATGTTTATTGGGTGATGACGGAGTGTGAATGTAAAACGGGAAGGCAAGGTTTAAAGTCCACTGCACTGTAAAGGAAGAGTCTTACAGAATGGAAAAATACCAGAGCACAGAGGAATTTAGCAACTGATAGGCAGCAGATACTTGAATGCTATCACAGTCCAATGCCACTGTGTGTGAATGCTATCAAAGTCCAATGCCACATTGCTCTATTAGTTTGGACTTTGAACATTGACAGAATGGGGTAAAAAAAAAAAACACACTAAAAAATAAACACAACATTACAAAACATTAATGACACCCAACAACAATTCAGACATATTTACAATTATTCTTAATAACCTTTCTTATCCAATCTCATTTAAAATTTCATACATAGGTGAAGCACAATTGTGTTCACAAGTTATTGGCCAGTCATTCTGTTTATAGTTATAGCCTGTAGTCAATTCATATTATATTCTACATGGATTGAGGTATATTATTCAGCTTCATGTCCATCTTTATCGCTGCTACAGTCCAGATTTAAAGGTAACTAGCACAAAAATTGCTGTTGTATCATTCTGACATTACTGACAACATAAGAATAATGTCTCCCAAGCAATTTGCATGGCGCTACTACCAGTTAAGAGCACATACGTACGCTAGACTTCTACATTTAATAAATGCCATCCATATGATCAGCGTGTAGAAGGTCTATGGGAGAATTCAGCATTTTTTTTATTAAGCAGTTGGGCTACTTTTCACCCAATAACTACTAATAACTACTGTTTGCTGGTGTCTGAGACACACAGTAAGGTCATTTAAAATAGGTGTAAATGTTAGAAATCGTGTCGATTATTAACCTTTATACCAACTACATATAAACGAATGATCCATAAGCAACTTTAAGTTAAGTTATCTCTGGGGCAAAGTCAATAGCATCATTTGTTGATCATCAGCACTTATTGATTGAGATACAATTGTTATATTAAGTGTATACATTCCTTTGTTTATACATTTCCATCCATGTTAAAGCAGGTACACAATATTTGTTCGTCTACTAGATTTGCTAGTAGAACCAGATAACATGTTGCAGTTGTTTATAGTGAATTGTAAAAACTACAATTAAGTGATTTACCTTTTACAGAGCTGCTTTCCTAAAACATTAAATTAAGGCAAGTCAAGGAGATCACCCACCTGCAGGATGGCACCATATAACCGCAGCAGGACATTGCGTGGTTCATTGGCCAAGCACTTCTCATCGTCTGGTAAGGAGCAAAGAAATAGCATGTTGCTAAGGCCTCCTCTGCATAAAGAAAATACCAAAAAACATAACATTATAACATTGTGTTATACACACAAAATCAGCAGTAACCTCAACTGACAGATCAGAAAAGACCAGAGTTTGGGTGGAATGGAGGCCAATCATTGAACTGCAGGGGAGGTAAGCATACATGGAGAAAACAGAATTAAAGTTAAAAGATGAAGTTTCCTAGATCAACTCTAACAAGTTAAACTTAAAGTTTTGCTCCCTGCAAAAGCAAAGCATTTTTCTGCAAGCAACAGAATTCAAATTCATATCCTTCCCTCACATTGCAACATGGTTTTGCGCAGCTCTAAAGTTGCACCAAAAAAAGTGTGACTGACTGCACGCAAGCCTTATGGACGGTCATGGCGACCGACTGCACGCGAGTCTTATGGACGGTCATGGTGATTGACTGTACACGATTCTTATGGATGGTCATGTGACTGCACGCGAGTCTTATGGACGGTCATGGTGATTGACTGTACACGATTCTTATGGATGGTCATGTGACTGCACGCGAGTCTTATGGACGGTCATGGTGATTGACTGTACACGATTCTTATGGATGGTCATGTGACTGCACGCGAGTCTTATGGACGGTCATGGTGATTGACTGTACACGATTCTTATGGATGGTCATGTGACTGCACGCGAGTCTTATGGACGGTCATGGTGATTGACTGTACACGATTCTTATGGATGGTCATGTGACTGCACGCGAGTCTTATGGACGGTCATGGTGATTGACTGTACACGATTCTTATGGATGGTCATGTGACTGCACGCGAGTCTTATGGACGGTCATGGTGAATGACTGTACACGATTCTTATGGATGGTCATGTGACTGCACACAAGTCTTATGGACGGTCAAGGCGATTGACTGTACGCGATTCTTATGGACGGTCATGTGACTGCACATGAGTCTTATGGACGGACATGGTGAATGATGATTTATTGTGTAGAAGACGTCATTCAAAACACACCACCTGAGACAGGGTTTTTCAGTTGAATGTTGAATGCACTGACAAAAGACAATGTGGCCACCAATGTTTCTAGATGAATCTACAGCTTGGACAAGCAGTGGAGCGGGTATAAATTTCTACACAAATATGGGAAAAACAGTAAATTAAACGGAATTCCATTCCTCTTTAAATAACGCTCAATGAAGAGATCTCTGCATAAAGTTCTTTTATCTCCTTTTAGTAAACATGTAAAAAAAAAAAAATTCCTGCCGCTATCTCCAGTATAAACACTGTAGTAACTCATTAAATAGGTCACTTTGTAGGATTACCTTGGCTGCATACAGAATTTTTTTTATCCGTAAATAAAAAGGGACAGTGTTACAAGGGCGCTGCTCTTTTCTAAAACTAAGCCAACTCTGAAGTTTACTTGGCAGGCAATTGTGAGGGAAGTGTACATATAAAAATGTGCCTTAGCCACAGATTACAACAGAAGACAAAGGTTTCTTTGATCAGGAATGAAACAATCGTACTACAAGAAGGTCAAGACATTATTCTGACACTTGTCCATGTCCAGATTGTATGTAATTCCATGTTACCTTGACTATCTGAGAAGAATAATCGCAGGGACCCGCCTTAGGCTCTAAATCCAGACAGGGTCATTTTATTTTCAAAACTAAATAACAGTGCTGCTTTTATCCCCATCATGCCCCCCAGTCCTGCTTTTATAACCGTCATGCACCCAGTCCTGCTTTTATACCCATCACCCCCCTCAAACTGGAGAATTCGCTAGGGCTTATTTTCAGGGTAGGGCTTATTTTGGACAGTTTTACAAAAAATAGAGTAGAGCTTATTTTCAGGGTAGGTCTTATTATTGGGGAAATATGGTATATGCAGAAATCTAAAACATTTGTTCATGTACACCGATTAGCTCACACATGCCATAATATTTACTGAAAGAGGGCATTCACTAGAACAATATCGTTCTAGTAAAGGTGTCCAGCTGTGTTCCCCCCCCCCTCCTCCTCCGCTGGCAGTCCGCTCTGCTGAAGCCTGTGCTAGAGCATGGTATATACCAGGGGTAGGCAACCTGCGGCTCTCCAGATGTTCTCAAACTACAAATCCCAGCATGCTTTGACAGTTGGTACCACAAAGCATGCTGGGATGTGTAGTTTGACATCTGGAGAGCCGCAGGTTGCCTACCCCTGGTATATACCCAGGTATTGGTACAGGCTTTAGCCGACAGGAGAGAAAGTTCTTCATGAATGGCAGGCATCCAGTTGAACGGACGGGGCCTGGCAATCATAATAGAACTCCCTCCCCAGGATACTCCCTCTCTGGCAGCTTCCACTGACTTTTTTCCCACAGAATGAATGGAAACCCCGACTATCAAAAAAAAAAAAAAAAAAAAGCAGGGTCCACCATGCAGTGTGAACGGACTGCTGGTCCATGTGCCCGCAAATCACCAGGGTTTCAAAACACCGGCGTCTTGCGGGCTGATAACGTGACTATAGCGTATCACTCTTTTCAGCATAACTGCTCACTCTATAGAAAGGGAATACAGCAAAGATGTCATAGGTACAATAGCTCATTTGTGTTAGGGAGGACGAGTTTCAAATTGATATTTATCATTTCCTAAAGAGATTCGCAGATTCGTCTTCTAATCGCTTTCTGCGAACAGTAAAAGCCTACTGTATCATGGTGCAAATCACGTCACATAAAGCTCACCCCATTACTACTGAGCGGTCAATAGAACGAGGACTGGCACAAGACCAAATAAAGGTTATATAACCTTATATGCCAGTATTTAAACAGAATACCTATGGTGGGCGAGGTCATATGCCACTTTCTAGAATAGTGTTAAAATAACATTGCCCAATGAATGCCATGACAGTGTAGATTCTAGGATTACGGTACTGAAGATGGCTCGTGGATATGTTGCAATCTGACGAAGTATCTATATGACCAGTAGAATGTGCATGACTCCTATCACACAATTAGTCACCGGACTCATCCAGTCACAATTTCCACTTGTACTGTTCATTTCATAAAGTCAGTATCAGGAGCAAACCATACCAGACTGGAAATATACACGGGATTGTCATTGGTGCTAGTATTTACAAGAACACATAAAATAGATATAAGTGGCGGGCATAAGGGAAAAGGCTCGGCCCTTTCACTGCACATCAGGGTGCCATGGATGACAAAATGAATAAATAATTAGACTTTGCTGCCCTGACAATACCCAATGTTGTCTTCATTATATGCCCCACAGATTGCACGACTGTGCCATACATAACAGTGACACCACAGCGTCTTCCGCTCCCTGGCACCATTTACAATAAGGGTGGTGGCACCAGTTACCCTAACAGAAGGCTATGCTCAGTGCCTGGGGCGCATAGATGCACTAGTATGTGTAGCCATATGCTTTGTGTGTAATCATATGCTTCATATAGAATATATGATTTATATAGGATATTATGCCCTATATAGGCATCACATAGGATAATATAAAGGATATTTGCTCTATATAGAATATAGGCATTATATAGGATATTTGCTCTATATTAGGTGTTCTATAGAATATATTCTTTACATAGAATACAGGCACGGTAGGGTATATTATGGGCTCTGTACAGTAGGGTATATTATGGGCTCTGTACGGTAGGGTATATTATGGGCTCTGTACGGTAGGGTATATTATGGGCTCTGTAGGGTATATTATGGGCTCTGTAGGGTATATTATGGGCTCTGTAGGGTATATTATGGGCTCTGTAGGGTATGCTATATTATGCTATACTATGTTATGGTATATTATGCTCTGTATGTTATGCTCTGTAGTATAGAATATCATGCTTGATATAGTATAGGCTCGCAATGCTGAGCACTGACCGTATAACAGAGATATGGAAGCGATCCTCCTCCAGGGACCTCCACGCCCCGGGTAGGAACTCCTTACACCAGCGGTAAGCCTTGCGCCTGGTATGCGCGTCCGGTTCGTCTTCTTGCGCCCTGCAGCTCTCCTCCTCCTCCTTCTCCGCCTCCTTCTCCCGGGTGTCCGCCAGCACGGACTCCACTCTCATCTGGCCGCTCACCAGCCCGCCGGCCGCGTTGATGATCAGACCCAATGCATTAGGGAGCTCCTCTCCGCAGGAGAACTTGGTCTTCATCCTGAGGGGAGTAACGATTCTACGCGAGATGGCGATATAGGACGGAGTGCTCACGAATAAACACGACGGGGTCACTAGAGTGGAATAATGGGCTTTAATAGATGCTTAGAACTACCGTCACCAACTCCGTGTGTCACCAGTGATCTTCTCTCACTAACGTTCGTATGTCCTGCTGCGGTCTTATATAGGTTGCCGCTGTCAACGTCACAAAAGAGACTTGTGCTCGCGCTGCCCCGCCCTCTCACACTGCGCTCTGATTAGCTGAGAAATACAGCATAACAGGCGCTCTACACTGCCTATTAACACGTGTGGCCGCCGCCGGTACTGCAGGGAAGCTCCATTAGAACGCACAGCGACTACAGTTGCTATGGCTGCAGACTTCATTCAAGGCCAAGACCCGATTTGTGTAAATCCCAGACATTAGGCACACACTCACATTGACATGTCATCCCTGAAGAAAATAATAAGACATAATGTTATCCCCATTTTACAAAGGTTTAGGCATTTTTATAGCTACTTAGAATATTTCATGGTATAATACTTACTTTGGCCTGGAACCCAAAACAATCCTAATTAAAGTAAATAAGCGCCAGGGCTGGCAACATAATTCTTGGGTCTCAGACCCCTCAGTAGTGATAACACTAGTAACAGGGCTTCCTGAAGCTTGGGGCTGTCCCCCCCCTGTCGCCGGCCCTGTTTAGCACTAAACTGATTTGAAAACAATTATAGTTCAGACTTCATTTACATTTTTTCATTTAAATAGGGCTGCCCCCCCTCTATTTTTTTAATTGGTGTTTAAACCTTTGGCTATTCGCATATGTACCAACACTGCTATCCAGGGTGTTTCTGATGACACTCACGCACATTAAATCGCCTTATATGCTAAAGATGTCCTTCTGTCTCTTATACCCCGTTCACAAAAAAGTCTATTACCCGGGTAATTCAGTGAATTTCCCGGGTTGACTGAACTACCAGGGTAGTGTGCATATTGTGAACGGCGCTAAAATTACTACTAACTACNCTGGTTNATTGTGAANGGTGTAAATTGTNAATTACCAGGGTAGTTAGTGAATTACCAGGGTAATTCAGCTCTGTGAACAGGGTTAATTACCAGGGTAATTCAGATCCACAGCTGACAACCCTGCTCGTTAAAAACAGATTTACCAGGGTAGTTTATGTGAACGGGGTATAACTGATCCAATTTCTTCTATCCCAGCTCTGCTGCAAGACCTGACTACTTATGGTCATTACTCTAGTTCAGTGGTTCCCAAACTTTCTCAGTCAAGGCACCCTTAGGTTCTCCATAATTTTTCAAGGCGCCCATAATACAAAATTATTACTCATTTTTAAAGCTTTTGAGTCAAAATAGTGTAATAACTATTTAGGTAGAGTCTGAAATACTTCGGCTTGATATCAAATCTTGTGTTGCTCCTATACAAGACGTAAAATTGTCCACTAGCAACATGGCACTACATAGGAAAAAACAATTATTGGCACCCCAATGAGAGTGTCACTCTTAACTACTTTGCTCCCACTCAAATGAAATGTCCTACCCAGTTTTTTGTATCATTTTAGATATTGATAATTAAGGTGCCTGTGTGTGCCTTTAAATCCTTCCAATATCACATCGTTGCGAGTGTGCCGGCCTCACGTTCAATTGAAAACTTTAGAACATTCCATACAAGGCGATGGTTGGCGCAACGTGTCTTATGGTGTTCACCACCTAGGGATCAGCTATGGCCTACCATTGAGGCTTCTTGTGTTGGCTTTCTCTCTTGTCACACTTTGTTGGCAGAACTGGAGGACTCACACCACTACCACTGCTACTCAACCGTTTGCCTCTCATTACCTTTCCCATTGGGATTTGGCTCACACACTTTCAATCAATCCCCTTCTCCCTTTAAAAATATTAAAAACATTTTTAAAGGGCAGATGACCCCCTTTTTTTAGTGTTAGTTTGAGCTTAAGTGTGTAGTCTGTAGTCTTAAACTTTTGTTTAAACATCCCCTTCTCCCTGCCCCCTCATCCCTATTCATGGTAACTCCACTTGCTCTCCAGGTGGCAGGAATCTTAAGGAATTCTCCATCTGGGCGCACAATGGTTAATATCACCTTCACTTCACATTCACATATTTTCCACAATACTCTGTTTTATCAGTACCTACAGCTGAGACAGTTTCACTCGATTTATAAAGTGATGACTCTTACAGAGTTTGAATCTTTGTGCCAGAGGCAACTCTGCTACAAAGAGCCTAATTTCCAAACAATGGGAAGAGATTAGATTAGCGGTCACATCTACATACATATTTGTTAAGATTAAGGAAAATTGGTACAGGTGATATTATCAGTGGTATATGGCCCCATCCAGGATCGCCAGGATTTCTAATGGGGGCTCATACCTCCATATTCAGTGGGAGTGCCCCAGGACAGTGGCGAAGCCATAGCGGTCGCAGCCGCAACCGGGCTGAGCAAGGGGGGCCAAACAGACACCCCCAGCCACTCTCCACTAATAGCGCCATGGTCCCCCTACACATTCAGCACACACTTCTTTTCATCCTGTTATGTGCATGCCACTTGTGCGGCTTACAGTGCAGGGTCTGACTGATCGGGATCTCTGCTTAATAATGTAGCAGTATGACTGGCTGCTGCAGTGTCCAACTTCTCCCCAGAGGCCCCCTCCCTCCCACAGTGCCGATCTCATGGAGTGACAGAGGCAGTAACGGCAGTCTGAGACCTCTGTTACTTCCTGTCACTTTGGTCTTACTGAGAATGAGAACAGAGAGCAGGAGAGCAAGGGGGGCTGTCATGCTGGCAACCCTGTCATGAGAGTCTCTCCCTCTCTTTCCCAACTGAGCACACTACAAGTCTCAGGTGTATGTGAATGTGTATGTGTGCGTGCGAGTGTGCGTGTGCGTGCAGGTACAAGGCATAACACATAAGGGACTTTGATGTGTTATTTTATATTACATTTTGGTTTTATTGTGAGATATTTTTAACTATGGTACTCAATGTATAGCACTTCTGCCTCTCACTCTAGAGCACCCGGTTACTTAGAAAGCGCAACGCCAGCTGGACTTAGTTGATTGGTTCTCTGAGTCCCGGCCTGATGACGTCACAGGGAATGCAACGGCAATTACTGACGTTCCCCGTGTGTGTGTGGTGGCGGTGAGCTAATGAGGCTGAGTAGTTGGTTACTGCATTCAGTTCATCCTATCTATAGCTATATATGTGTGTTTATGGGTAGAGGGGGCGTGTGTGTAGTATATATCTAGTTGTAAATTTTTTACACACACACACACATATATACAGTATATATATGTCCGGAGACTGCTGAACTTCGGGTAGTTCTCCTGAAATCCTGGTAAAGTAGGCCTTATGCTGGGTACACATCAGAAAGATCATCTTTCCAATCAAAAGATAAATGACCCTCACTGCAGAAATGAGTTCAGTGTGCACTCACATAACATGCATTTTGTTGAGTACACGTCTAACAGATTTCTGCAGTGAGGGTCATTTATCTGTAGATGATCTTTCTGATGTGTACCCAGTAATGGGCGGAGCTTGGTGATGTTAAACCCTGGCCATAAATCACACCCTGTGCCCATTCTTCTGATTTCTCCCTGATAACTGATTTATAAACAATGTATAACGGCAAGAAAAACATTTCCAAGGATTTTATGGGGTTTTGTTTTTGTTTTTTTTATTTTTTTTTGGGGGGGCTGCTAAGCTGACCTTTTGCACCTGGGCCCATTAACCTTTAGCTACTGCCCCAGGGATCAGAGCACTTTAGAGGGAGGTCAGGGGGTTTTCTTTCATTCCTTTTAAATATTGACATTCTTATGACCCAAATACTTCCTTCTTCAATCTACCTGCAGCTTCTAAGTCACAAAATAGATTGATGCTACACATGCATTGGCCTCAACACCAAACCCCCTCTTATTCTGTTGTTCTTGAGAAAGTGTGGCTCGTTTACAAAAATGTAATTTACAGTATGACCTGTATTCTGCACAACATCGCTAAATCATTCTGCAAAACTTAGGATCAATGGACCTCTTACTTTGGAGCTACCCTACCAATGTTCTATTTATCATATCCATGTTTTTTTTATTCACTCTCTATTATTTCCTTTACTTTCCCTCTTATGACTTTCTCTTTGCCTTCCCTGTTTCTCTCCTTCATTCTGGCATACAGAAAAAAAAAAGTTCTGCTCAAAAAAAAAAAAAAAAAAGACGATTCCAAACTGTTGGCCTGACGTGGCTATTGCTTCATAATCATTGGCATTGTTTAGCTGATTAGCTATTTCTATTTGTATTTCATGTATAATGCAGCAGATACTGAGTTATTATACAGCGTCATTGTACATATTGTTGTCTGTAATAAAATAAAAACAGATAAAAAAACAGATAAAAATATTTAAACAACCAGCAGGTAATGGATGCAGTAATGCAGTAGATGGAATAAGTGTAGGACGGCAGGGCAGGAGGGGGTGGAAAGGAAGGCAGAGCGAGGAAGGGAAGGGAGAATAGGAGAGCTCCAGGGCCAAGAAATTGAGACAGGTACTGAGCCAACAGCTGATAATTGGAAGTGTGCAATTGCCAGTCGATTTACAGAAAAGCTAGCCAATCAACAACTGTTGCTGGTCACAGCCTGGACTAGTAAAACAACTTACGTTGAGTGTGCAGGGAATGGGAGGCCTCCTGGCTCAAACTGTAGCTGCTTTAGTGATTGCTGCAGCTACCAACATACTGGTCCACCAGACGGCAGAATTTTCTGTACTGAATTTTCAATGGGAATCATTGCTCTGAAGATTGTGTATTCAGTACACACTAACATTTTTATGCAGACATAGGACATCGTTGATCAGAAATAAGACAACCAAACAACAACAGACTGTCTGAAACGATCCTGTAGCATAGTTGGCGAGTACACACAGATTTTGGCTGAAAGGGTCGTTATTGGCGACTGACATGATAATCTTACTGATACTGCATACCAGATGCGTAAAACAAGGTGTGCGACAGTTGGAAGCTCAGGAGGTGAGTATTCTGTACCTGAAGGAATGGGTCATGTTGGAGAGTCTCTAGTTCACATAAGAGATAATGCTTAATCTGAGCATATTATGCTGTTGCTAAATTCCACACTGGCAAAAATATGAAAAAACTGTATTCTTCATTCTATTTCTATATTTCAAATAGATCTGTCAAACTCCAGACTTAGATTGGATGAGGACTTTATGGAAAAATATTACCATCTGCTGGATAAAATGTGAAATACAACACAAAGTTTTATTCATTTCAATTCTCCCTCAAACTTATGAAGTGTCTCCATGCTACGAATTCCATATAAGACATTGGTTGTAAATGACTAGAGAATAAATCCTTAATTAGTTTACAGATAATAAGTGTGCAAGTTTTATTGTCGCAGGATTGATGTCTAGAGTCCAGAGTCCTTATGCCTCCACTATCTCTGGACCAGATTCTTTAGATGTAATAGTAGGCAATAAAGTCCTGGGAGAGATTCATTCCCGTGTTTGTATTCCCAGAGCCTCCTGGACCATTTTGGACCTCCTTGGACCATTGTGGTTCAGTCAACAAAAGTGGAAGAAAAGCTATCCATACCTATCCATAGCTATCCAAAAACAAGGAAATTATCATCAAGCCTGATGGTAGCCTGACAAAAGTTCTGCTATATAGTCCTCATGAACACATTATACCCCGCTCACACGGACTACCCTGGAAATTCAGTCTGTTACTACCACGGTAGTTTGGTGGGGCTCTGAATTACCCTGGTCACAAGCCCTGTTTACACTGCTTAAATTACCCTGGTATTTCACAAACTACTCCACTACTCACAAGGAACCAGGGTATTTAGGTGAAACATCATCATAGAGCCGTGATTGGCTAAAAAAAAAGTGATGTAAAAAATACATCCATGAAATGAAATACATACACGAAGAAAAAATAAAGAAATAAAATAAACCTATTAAAAAATAAAATAATACAAAAAAACTAATTTATAATATAAAATATAAAAGAATTAAACTAAAAATAAGAAAATATAAAGGATAAGAAAAATACATCAATAAATTAATTAATAAAAAAATATTATTAAGTAATACAAAAATGTAATTATTTTAAGCTAAAATAAAATTTTATTTATTAACCATGCTGTCATTGGTGTATACATTGTCATGTGGACAATGTATACACCACTTCTGCTGCACCACTCTGCGAATATAACAGGTGCTGTTTCTCCTGATTCACATTGCAGAATACCCGGCACTTAGCATGGTAAAACCCTGCTTATGGCCCAGGTAGTAGAGCTGGGCAACACTGCCCGGGTAGTTAATTTGACGGCCATTCACACAGAGCGCACTACCTGGGCAGTTCAGTCAACCCAGGCAGTTGACTGAACTGCCTGGGTAATAACGCTCAGTGTGAACGGAGTAATAGACTGCATGAAGGAAGCAAATAGACAGCTCACAGACACCCTATATTACAGCTCAAAAATCAGGGAGTTGAGAAAAGTCATTAGGTGGCTGTCTGCAAAGTCTACAGAATTTTTTGACCTAATACCTGTCAATACCATAATACAAAAGACTGGCAATCCAGGATGGTTAGAGGATGTCTTCAAACAACTGGTGAGAAATACAGTTAGCTATCTCCAGAACACCACAGACCTATTGAATAAATTATTGACCATAGGTCCCCTCTCTATGGGATTGCCTTAAGATGGCTGCAACTCACATGGCTAAAACTCACTTGGTTCATTCTCACACACATTTTTTTCTGGGAATACAATCTTTAACACTCTGATCACAGGAATGAAGCTCTACCAGGGCTCTGTACTCTACACATCAATTCTGCAACAATATAACTTTCACACTTATCTGTAAACTCTGTAAAAATGTTGTTATTTTTTTAAATGTCCATTTATCACATCATGTCTCTGCTCTGTTGTGTGTATATAAGTGTGTTTCTTTAAATGTCACTACCGTGTTTCCCTGATAATAAGACACTGTCTTATTTTTTTTCAGGACAAAAAAACACCCTAGGGCTTATTTTCGGGGTAGGGCTTATTTTATTGACCTGCTAATAATCCATGGCCCCCCAAATGCTGCTGACATTATGACACCTCATTGTTCCTCCAAGTGCTGCTGACACCTCATTGTGATTCAGATAGGGCTTAATTTCGGGGGAGGGCTTATTTTAGACAGTTTACTGTAAAATAGGATAGGGCTTATTATCAGGGTAGGTCCTATTATAGGGGAAACACTGTATATCTGATGAGGAAACGCGAGTAGTCTCGAAAGCTTGCATTTTAGTATCATATGTGCAAGATTGCTATTTTTGTTTTCCTCACTGACGAACAACAAAACTCTTTTTTCAACTGGTTAACACGGTAACAAACTTTTTTCTTTTTTTCCGTATAGACACACACACATTAATACATACTTATATACTTAAGTATTTTACTTACCTGTTGCCTGCTGAAACTATAGCACTGCGCTTCTGTCACAATAGTTTCAGTGTGAGCAGGGGTTAAAAGAGTCCACAGGGTGACTTCCCCTGTGGTTTCTCCTTAACATGAATCCCGGTCACAATTTGTAATCGACCTGAAGACCTTTATATGTCAAGCCTTGTCCCAATAGTACAAAAAGAGTCTCCTGAGCGCCAAGTCTTGAAAGCTTGAAACACAGTTGTAAATGAAGATGTGTTATATTTTATGGGGGTTGATTGAAGCTATGAGAGGGAAGGCAGGTTGATATCCTGTGTAGGTCCCTATAAAGTCTTATCTGGCTCTGCTAAAGACAGTGATCACATCAATATTTAGTGACGGACGTCATACACAGGCGCGTAACTACAGCCCCCGCAGACCAAGCGGGGGCTTGGGGGCGCCGGGTGATGGGGGGCGCCGGCGCAGATTGTGGTCGGAGCGTCGGCGCCCCCCTCCGAGCGCCCCCTGTCGTCACTTCCGGCTGCCGGGTCTCACTCTGAGTGAGGAGAAGAGAGGAG
>JABWIB010001488.1:66349-81337 GCA_016617825.1 Platyplectrum ornatum | reverse complement strand
TGATTGTAACTAATGACATTTACCTCCCCTGCAATTCATCATGGGGGTGTAAGTCATGAGAGTTTAAATCAAAATCTGGCCTACATATCTAATATATATTATCATTTGCAAAAATACATTTCAAATATCTTTCAAATTTACTTAAATCCTTTTTTGAAACTCTAATAGCTGCCATCTATATAAAGGTAAAGGTAATATTCATTATCATTGGAGATTGTATGTGTCTGTTCTATAGCCATGGAGCTTCCAATACTCACCATTTTCACAAAAACCAAGTCCTCAAGACCCTGGAAACTCTTCTGTGATATAGATATACACATAAATCTATCTTCCTTAGACAAGTAGAAATGGGTGGAAATGTAAGATTGTGGGGTTGATCCAGAGTTGTACATTAGTCTGTTTTGCAGACTGCACATGCATATATTGAAAGCACGGACAGAAAGACGGACGCACTGCTGGTCATCCATCTGCTTGCTCATCCAACTGCGCTCTATGTAAATGAAAAGAGGGGAGTTTCTCTCATTTAAAAAGTCGCAGTAGCAGGGGATGCTGCCTGTGCTTGCGCCAGATGAACCATCTCAGAGATAGTGTGAGTCACAGGCACATGTTCATAATACTAGGTATACTCTGTTATAATGCACCATACTATGAGTAACATGTAAGTAACAAATGTTGACCATAGGGTCTGGCTGGCAAATTTTGACCCGGGGCAAGTAAGTAGCGGCCCATCATTCCATATATATATATGTATATATATATATACACACACACATGTGTGGCCTGCGGCCCCGAAACACCAATGAGGTGGTCAGCCCGGATGCCATTTGGCACCCTGGTACCCGCGCCATCCCGTCCTTGACTGACTTTTCCACCTACCTATACTAATATGTATTTTTATTAAGTAATAAAGTTGAGTAATAAAATTATTACTTGAACATCTAGGGCGAGATTAACAAAACTGGTGGAATAGAAATGTGATGTTACCCATAGCAACCTATATTATCTAATATGTAATAGGAATGGAGAATGGATTATCATTGTTATGAGTAACATTTTGATTCCTGCAGTTTAGTAAATATAGGCCCAAAGTGAAAACTGTGTAATAACTATTTAGGTAAAGACAGAAATACGTCAGGCTGACAGCGAATCTTGTGTAGCTCCTATACAGGACGTAACATTGCACTTATAAGTAACGCTAGTAATGTGACACCACATTGGGAAGAACATTCCCATGAGAGTGCAGGAGCACCCCAGGGATCCTAGGCGCACAGTATGGGAGCCACTTCCTTAGTGTATTAAGTGGCATAACAATAACAATAACAGAATGGTGAGCAGAACAAATATATTAAACAGGTAAAGAACCATATGGTAAGTGTTGATAGAAAATGTTCCATGCATTAACAGTTGTATATTGTATATTGTAAATGCAAGGTACAAGACCACATTGACTTCCACTCTTGTCAGTTTAATACAGGGAACTGAGATCACATGAAGTGAGAATATGGTAAGCCCGAATGCAGGTTACTGAGAATGCACAATTGGCCAGTTACACACTTCACAAAAACATTGCTTGGTCTGATATCAGCTAGGACATGCAGACAGTAGTCACAATATGGCTTAACATATATTCATGAAACTCCAAAAATGTAAATATTCTTCAAAAATTCATTTATCTCTTTTTCTATTAATCTGCTGTGATACAGCAGACCTCTCCTTGTGGAGGGGTCAATTATTATTATTATTATTATTAATAACGTTTATTTATAAGGCGCTGTACATAGTACATACATAGCATGGGGTACAGTGTGACAATACAATAACAAATATGATATATAAAGTATAGGGATATAGTGCCAGAGCACATAGTAGCGAATATGGAATACATACATAGCGTCACTGAAGAGAGGGGGGAGGAGATGGGGGCAAGTTAAGGTAGATAACAGTAGGGTGGGGGTCCCTGCTCGTGAGAGCTTACTTGCTATGGAGGGGGTAGACAATACAGAAGACATTGGGGTGAGGGGGGGAGGGTAGGGATTAGGTAGAGGAGGGGTAGTCCATTCTCAAGAAGTGAATTTTGAGTGAGCGTTTCAAAGACATGGAGGGTGGTAGACAGTCTAATAGGTTGCGGTAGACTGTTCCAATGGAGGAAGGGGGGGGGCTTGTGTAAAATCCTGGATATGTGCATGAGAGGTGGTGATAAGTTGGGAAGTGAGAAGGCAGTCATTAGCGGTTGTAGTGTGTGAGTGCGTGGTGACGGAAAGGGAGATGGATTGAGTTGATTTTGGATTTAAAAAAGCAAAATCAGAGGTGGAGATGGTGGGTGGGAGTGGAGGAGAAGGGGGGGGAGAGAGGAGACTGTACAAAGTAGCAAAGAGGCGGCAGGGGTTTGAGGTTTGGGAAACTATTAGAGTTTTGAAGAAGGTTTGTTTAGTGAGAGTGAGAGCGGAGTGAAGGAATGGAGCATAAACTTCAAGTGAATAAATTAGGAAGGGAGCGGGACTTCCTCCAGAGGCGCTCAGCACAGGGGCGGCGCTAGGTCTGCGGGTGCCCTAGGCAGACCTAGCATCGCACCCCCTTCCAGCAAATAGCGTGACGCCGTGACGTCATCACGTCACGTATCGGCGTGACGTAATGACGTCACGCCAATATTAACCCGTTGGTGGAGGGCGACGGAGTGGAAGAAACATTACCGCCCGCCCTCCCGGCATTTAATTATACGTCGGGAGGGCGGGCGGCAATGTTTCCTCCACTGCGCCNCCCTCCTCAATGGTACTTTTATTTTACAAATGTTTATTTTCTTTACTATTTTTTTTTTCACAAATATGCCGCCCCCTGCCGGCCGGCCGCCCTAGGCGCCTGCCTAAGTTCGCCTAATGGGCGCGCCGGCCCTGGCTCAGCAGCAGGGGAGCATTTCCCGAGTAGTCTGGTGAGAGGAGAATGCCATGGTTAGGAGTTGGAGCGTGGCAGTGTGACATGGAATGGATGTCCCAGTGATGCTTTTCTATACAACTGTCAGGTCAGAAGTCTTCTCCATTGGGACGTCTACTGATCCAGACTGAGAGGCTGTGTAAAGACTCAGGAACACTTTGCAGGGTTTCGGAATTAATTTGCTGATTAGATTGTGACACTTTTAGTCTACAATACATAAGCTGTAAGCTATAATGAACAAAAATTTAACCAATAAATGCTTAAAATGTCTCACTTTGTATGTAATGAGTCTATATAATATATTAGTTTCACGTTTTAAGCTTAATTATTAAAATGAATGAACTTTGGCACAATATTCAAATGTTTCGAGTCTCACCTGTATTCCATGCCATGAACCTGACAATGATCACTATATTCCAGTTCTAATAGTCTCCAAATATGCCTGCCAGCAATGAAAGTAGAACGCTGGATAATATGGGTTAAACTTTACATACTATTGACTTAATATTGGTTGACTCACGAGTGGGCAAAACCATGTTGAATTGCAGGGGAGGTAAATGTCATTAGTTGCAATCAGTATTAGAGTTGAGAGATGATGTTTCCAGCACAAGTGTAATAACAGTGTAACAGTAACGCTGGTCAGTATCTGTGTGCAACATGCAACAATAAAGTATTCTCCCTGAATGCACACACTGACATTCATTTTACCCCCCCCCCTGCAATTCAACATGGTTTTACCCATTCATCAGTAAGTTATATGTAAGTCAACCGCTATGGCAAAATGGCAGCAAAGAGCATAAGGAAGAGCTTTGTAAGAACACACATATAAAGATGAGGGAAATATATATACATGCTATATATATCTACTCGTTTGTTTTTGTTTTACATGTCCCCTGTTTCCAATTTAACAGATGCATTCCCTTTAGCTAAACTGCCTTTGTATCCGAATTGCACAGTTAACTGTGAATTTCACACAGTAAATATACTTTTACTTGTGAAAATCTAAGAAATTATGTGCAGCTTTGCAGGTTTAATCATAGTGTTAAGAATCTATTTGCCACATTCCAAGATTTTCTTGCATTTATTTCTTAGCATATTCTTTACCTTATTTCATTATTCTGCACATATCGGCATGTAATTGGCAGACAATTGCAACGATTGCGCCTAGGGTTACTAATGATTGTATACTTGCAGGCAAGAAGTCATGGAAACATTTTGACATAGTATTGATGAGCGGACACGTTTAGAAAGTGATGGTCAGAGTGAGCCGTACAGTATGACATATCGACACACAAACTTTCTTTCTTATAAACCATTTGGTGATCAATTGACATAATCATTTCTGTCTTCACCGAAAGGGTAAACGATTTACGTAGGCTTAAGAGCATTTGGGATTTGGAAAATGTGTAATAGTGAAATAATAAATGTATTCACCTAAGATTGATTTTCAGGAAAACCATTGACTACACAATGAATGTAAAAATGTGTGAGAGAAATGTATAAATGCTATTCTCTTCTAACTATTCATGTTTACATACTGGTTTGGTATCAGCAATCCTGATAGATTATAAAAATTTGCAATGCACGCTCTTCTCCCTGTCTTCCAGATTATATTGGGGTTAGGTGGCCAATCACAGGTCAGTAGCCTCCTTAAAGCAAGCATTTTGGCGCATCCTTTGCGATTTCCTACTCTGTTACATTTGCTATTTATTGCGATTACTGATTCCACTTTACCACTTGATGCTCACACTATTCTCTCAGCATCCTTGTTCATCCTACGTTATGTCTGGGCCAGGGGCAAGCCCACAGCAGTAATACATAAGTTGTGGGTCATCCTTATATATGTATATATATACAATTTCAATATTGAGTAAAAGACTAATCAGTCCAATGAATTTATTACAACTTCCCTTCAATTGTGATATCACATTTGGTTAATCTGAATAGTAGACAGAGGGAGTGGCAAATAGTGCATTAAAAGATATTTATTGTGGCTACTCTCCTATAAATCAGGACTTGTGTCATAAAAACAGATCAAGACAGCATATAAAATCACAATAGCGGGATCAGCCTTAAAACAACCTGATGAAGGAGTCCGGCGGCGTCCTCTGCAGTTTCCAGATTGCAGTATCCATACAAAGGGTTTTGAGAGTGGTTGATTGTCACAGCATATATCCCATGTCCTACGCACTTCGTTGGTTATATATATATATATATATATATATATATATATATATATATACACCTAATATATAAATATATAATACCAAACTAACCAAAAGGAGGGAGGAAGGCAGGAGCTAGTGCTTCTGTCTGACCCCCTTGACCAGTAGTGATGCCACGGTTCGCACATGAGCCGGTCTGTTGATCGCCATGTGCAGCCGTTCAAAGCATTATTTCTATAATATTTCTATAAACCGTAATATTTCTCTAAACACAATTTTTTAAACTTTAGGGAATTTTATATTTTGTTTGTTGGTAGTAAGCACTTGGGGTCAGCTACTCATCCGTATAATAATAATAATAACAATTTTTCAACTCCGTAACTAACATGTAAAAGCTAACCAACACTGTAATCTGTAGGAAACATGTAGTTGATGTTATTTACTCAAGAACTATTTAAGCAAGTAACCAGTGGTTAAAAGTTGATATAAAAGATGACCATGTGTGGAAGTTGCTGTAGGTTTTGAAATTTAAAAGAGAAAAAGTTGATGTTTAAATAACTAATTGAGCAAAAAACATAGAATGTAGAGGTGCAGATAATGCTCGACACGCGTAGTTTGGTAGAGAAGCGCACCAAAGAGAAGTTATTCTGTGATGGGCCGTAGATTCATGTTTCATTCATGAAAATTATGAGCAGAAGTCATCCAGTGCTGAAAAAGGCTAAATTCATGTGGTTTTTATTGTACGCCTGATCGCAGAAAGCGCAATATGTACTGTCCCATAGCGATCCGATGGCTTGGACTGCCGCTGTGCAAGTATATAGAAGAGCCTTCCACAGATTACTCTGATGTTTGTTCTGCAGTTATAATGGCCTCAAGCTCGTAGAGTGCCTCAAAGTAAAATATTAGACACCTTGACACAATTTACTGCTATTTTTCTAGATGCATATCTATGTTAACTTTTTTATTATCTTTGCAGTAACATATATGCAACATTTAGCACTGATCAGTTTTTTATTTGCAAATTTTGAGTTATATTCAGACTTATAGAGACCAATTCAATTGTTTAATAAGAAGTGAAAAAGCGAGTCATGTGCTTGATAACGTCGCTTACAGTAGCTATACACGATGGGCTGCAAGAAAATAACAGGCAAGTGAAAAACAATTGAATCAACCCCTTAAAATTAAATCTAGTCTATGCAGTGGCGGTGCTCTGCTAGCAGGAGTTTACTGATTGGTGACATGGGATAAGTTTTCCTATTTTCTATAGTTTTAGGGGGATTAATACTGCTCTTATACCCAGGTGGTGTTACTCAATATGGACTGTATGGACCCTAGGGACAATCTCCACCTTCATATGGTGGACATTATCAAAACCTTCCCTTAGGTGCTGTTGTGAAACATCTTCTTATTAGTTTATGAGCCAGAACCTGGGCAGCCTGGTTATATAGGCCTATACCTCCCTGTCCAGGTTGCTGGTTACTATAAGTTACCCTGTGTTCCTGCTGCATGTTGTTTCCTTCTTTGTAACTTCTAACTCTGACACTAATACTTTTACTGTTGAACTTTTTGCAGTTGAATTTAGCATGGTGCAATATTCTATGGGCAAGAAGTTGCAAGTAAGATGTAGATTATCAAGCACAAACTTAGAGGTAAGTTGACTTTTCTTTAACACATAACAGTAGCTCCCCCTCAGTACTAGCCAATATACCAGGTTCACCCCACACCAATAGCATAAAACATTACTGGAACCCCTTTATTGGGCATCTCCCTATGTGTGTCTTTAAGGAATCGGAATTGCAATTACAACCAAATACGTTTTGAGGTTATTCTTTAGCTACCATTAAGCTTTATACGGTGAAGACTGGGAAGAATATGTAAGAATGTTCATGTTCACTTATTTTCATCATCAGAGGATCTGATACTTAACAAATTAAGTTTGAAGACTCATCCCACACCTTGGATCTCCAAGCAAATGAGAGGAAGCGTTGCCATGAGGAAAGGAAGGTTTAGTGGCATTATTGTTAATGGGCCGGATCCTGCCTTATTGTAAGGCCCCCACCTCTGCATATACCAGATGTGCTTGTGCTGGGCAGGTCTTTCCTCCCCACCCACCGAAATTACGTTGGGTGGGTGGAGGTTAGGTTTGAAAGTTAGGGATTGGGGAGGGGAAACAATGAGTTTGTGCGGTCAACAGTCAGGGTAGATCTCTGCCTTTTTCGACCACAAGAGAGGGGAATGACATGGAAGTTCACTTTCCTCTCCTACACGGCCACACTGCCTGTGCGGGCGCAAAGGAGTATGAATCCGGCCCCATATTATGATTAAATGAACTGGTGCATTATTCATGGTATAATCATGTGTGGGCTATTGTATGTTGCATAATATATGTTTCACAATCCTGTAAACCATGAGGATCATGAAATAGGAGACCACATCTACTGATTTAAGGACATAGAAACAAAAGTACAGCTTCTTTTCAAAATGTTTCTGTCATTATTGGTTACCAGTACGCTTTGCAATTGAGTGGTTTTATTGGCTATGTGATGCCAGTCGTAATACACTGGAACTGCTCATCCAGGTGCAGAGTGTAATGGAGAGCCTGGTTTGCAGTGCAGTTCCTGAGGGTAGGTACAGAGTGGGGTGTAGGCTCCTGTAGACCCTCCAGCATGACCCATTCCACCAGGTAAAAAAAACTCTGTTCCTGAGCTTCCAGCAATCAGATACTATGGTAACCACCAGTGTTTAAAAGAGAAATGTTTACTAAAGTCCAGAGTGGAGTTGTCCATCAGCTATGTGGAGGCATGCCTCCATGGTGTCTAAATAGTGGGGTGCCTCAAGTGAGAAGTCCACTGGTTATTCAGGTATCTAGTCAGTGCTGCAGGATAAAGTCACTAAAACCCACTAGCTTCTTCCCCAAAGTGACTAATATCTGTGTTGCATGCTAATATATGCCATCACACTCTATACATTGCTTGGTATAGTTATAATTCAGTTGTATCCTGAAAATGGTATGGTATTGACATGCTTATGGAATAGGTAATTACTATGACGTACTATGACACTTGCTTATGAAGGGAATTAAGTTTACTATCTTAACTTTAAAACTACAATGGGAAACTATGATCCAAAATGTAAACTTACAGATTATTAGTAAATGTTCATNAAAATTTCTAATGAGATGAGAGGAACAAAAACTCAAACCAACATGTTATTTAGTATATTTTAGCAAACTAAAATCACATAATGTTTTATACTTCTAATATTTCAAAGTCTAGTTGAGCTATACCTGCTATAGGTGGATACTGATACAGACATTGTATTATTGTAGTAATTGCATATACATGACACCTGGGGGCAGCAGTGTTACAGAACATCCCTGCTGATGGCATTAACCAATGCAATGCTTCATCATCAATCCTCAATAGAATTGTGTAGGAGAGGCGTGGAGAACCGTATATTTATATGTATTTACACATTTATATGTATTATGCATTTCTAAGGATTGTCATTTTAATCTACAACATTATCGTCTCTAACCCATTTTATTTTACTCTCTTATCAACTAATTACTTATATGTGCATTAAAGTTATAATACTGTTTCTCAATATTAATTGTGAATATAACTTTTATCAGCTGTGAGTGAGATAGATTAGATTGAAAGTCACAACAGGACAGAGAACTCAATTTCTAGCCCCACTGCAAAGACTCCATTCATTTCTATGGCAGTTACTAAAATCCCTGTGTTTTATATACGGA
The DNA here is from genome assembly GCA_016617825.1 of Platyplectrum ornatum. Classification (NCBI taxonomy): domain Eukaryota; kingdom Metazoa; phylum Chordata; class Amphibia; order Anura; family Limnodynastidae; genus Platyplectrum; species Platyplectrum ornatum. The sequence goes on along the minus strand of JABWIB010001488.1, from coordinate 72,487 downwards.
GGATGCCAGGATGTACATAAGTACCTGCAACGTATCTAATCCATGTAGTAGACTTTTCTTTCATTTTTCCAATCAGTAGCTAAAGTCATATGGGTAAACACTGCTGCGTCTCTGCTCATTCTTATAATGTAGTCATTATAAACTGGTTATTTTTAGCTGTTATTCTGGTAGCAGCAAATTAATACAGGCTGGAGATTTTTAACACATTTTCACCCACACACAGAGCTCTGCACTCCGGATGTTAACAGAAAACTCGGATTAACCGGTCTTCTGCTGTAGAAGTCTTGCCATACACTATGCGGGCTTGTATACATAGAAGGTCAAGTCTGTAGCCTGGAGGTTAAAAGCAGATTACCCTAAATCTAAATGGATGAGCGTATGTTAACCCAACCTTTTTCTGTTGACTTCTGCTTAATATCGTTTTGTTTAATGGTGAAATCTCATTGTAATGGACCAAAACAAATGATACAAAACACAATGTGCGGTACACTGGATACACAATATTATTTCCTGTATACTGCTGATACACTATTATTAACATTTTCCAGTTTGGAAATACTTGTTTTTAAAGTATAAATGGCGCTTCATTTACGATCCACCCATTTTCTGACACTGCAGATTATTATTTGCAAAAGTCTATGGGCCAGATTCAGACATTATGTCTACTGTTGACTTATCCAGAGCGAGTGGGTAAAACCATGATGAATTGCAGGGGGGGGGGGGGTGAAATGAATGTCAGTGTTTGCATGGAGGGAGAATACTTTATTGTTGGTTACTGCACACAGATACTGACCAGCGTTACTGTTACACTGAAATGTAACTACCCTCCAATTCAACATGGTTTTGCCCACTCGTTCATAAGCTGTGTGTATGGGTTGCAGCACCTTACATCTCAGGGTTACCTCTGCCTGGCTAATCGCTGGCTAATGCAAATTAGCACAATGACAGATTCCTTAAGAAAACAGATGCCCAGAGGAAACTTAAAGTAGGGTTCTGGACATGTAAGTGTCCAATGCAATGGGGAATCAAGCAATCAAGCTACTCACTGAGCCATCACATACGCAGCTCACTGTTCACAGATGGGTTGGATCCTTGTTGTACCTAAACTCCCATAAATGTGAGGGGAGGTCCTTGCCTTACATACAATAGTGTTATAAAATAGCAGGATTATAACCTACCTGGACAGTACCTAAGTGCTGAGACTTGTCCTTACTGTACTATTTAAATTATATATATTTAAATTATATATACTACTATACTATATTGACATAGTAGAGGTGATTTGGGCTTAGCAGTATGCTTTACTCACTTTCCATATATACCTGATGCTGTAAAAAGAAGTCTAGTCGAGAATCTTCCGCTAAGCTTACATTACTGCAGTGGTGCAGTACAGCACAATAATACCCCGTTCACACTGACAGGAAAAACCTGAGTATTTCAGGAAAATTCTCAGGTTTACGGCAGTGTGAAGTCTACTTAAATTCTCGGCATTTGATCCCAGGTAAAATCAAGGTTTTTCTGGGGTCCGACACAAGTCACCCTCAGTGTGTACCTGGCAAACCGGCAATTACCCAGCTTTAAATAGACAAGTATTTAGCAGGTTGCAGTGGGAGTGGGGTATTATTGAGGACATTGGTATTGCCATTTGGTCACATATTTATCCATATTATTTAGGTGATTGATAGAAAACTTGACAGTAGCTGACAGCATAGCGTTGTTCTGTGCGGGCAGGGAGGCGATGCATGGGGCTGCGTGTGTACTGGATGAAGGGTATGGTGTGAGTGCACCTGCATGCATATGCTGTAGTTCTTCATGTAAGGCCTGATAGCTGATGCTCACAGATAGGTAAGGCATTGTTTTAGATTAAAAAAAAAAGAAAAACTATAAAGAATATTATAGTACTGAAATAATAACTTAATATTAACTCAGATTTTTACCATAGATATCAACAGCATAGGTAGATTTAAACATATCCTGGATCATAGTGAGACATCTGCCTCTTTTCCACCAAGAAGCCGGATCAGACCTGGGATTGTACCCGGCATTTTTCCCAGGTCAAATAAAAAAAGACCCCTTTTCCACTGCAAGGAAATAAAAATGCTGAAACATATATATTTGAATATTTTATCACGGTTTTCCACCGACATATAGAAATCCTGGGGTCATGTACATGAGCGCGCATAGACCCGTTTTGTTTTAGGTGAAAAAAAACCTGGGTCAAACCCCATGCAGGGTTTTTATCTGGGTTTTTCCCTGGGTTTCCCTTTAAAACAGTGCATGATGGGTAGCGTACTGTAACATACTGTAGTGTATTGTAACATACTGTATAAATGAGTAGAATACTGTAATCTACCCTGCTACAGCATACCTTCCAATACTCTACTCATTCATTAGGTGGAAATGGTGTCAACCTGGGAAAAACCCGGGTTGATGCTGAGTGGAAAAGGGGGCCTTTTTTTTAACCTGGGTAAATTCCATGATAAAAAACCTGGGTCTGACCTGGGTTTATGGAGGAAAAAAGTATTATTGTTCTGTTATTTAAATTTCTGTTGCAGAGCAAAAAAAAACAAACAACCATAGCATTGCAATAAAGCGACACCATATTTGATATTAGTATTTAAATAAATCAATAAAAACACTGATCTGCAAAGTAAATAATTCTGTATTAAACTAAGTTACATGTTCTTAATATGATGCACAAGGTTATCCCAGGACAGGCGTCTGATGCGAGCATACAGCTGCTCAGATAGACAGCTAAAACACCTTAAATGTTTCTCATTGCTGCTGAAATTTCCCAACCATTGTCGTCTTTGGTATTTTTGTGTCTGTGACAGTGTGCATAGAAGGCTCACAGTGGGCAGTCATCTTCATGTACAGATCATACTCTTGACTTTTATTATTTTTTTTTTTTTTACAATGTATGCAGCAACTTAAATGTGTCACGGAAGGTTAACAAAAGGAGACACCTCTTTGCACAATGAAGTGAATGACTATAGCAGTCATTTTCTCTTCTATTTGACAGGTGCTCGCTTTATGACTTACTTAATGCTTGGAAAATACATGCAGCATGTTTTTATTCCGTCACTTTCAGTAATTCCAGAGAGCAGTGCAGCATTGCTATATATCCCAATATACATTGCAACAACAGGTACAAGCACACATACTGACAGCCACCAATTGCTCTTGTTATTCTATAGCCCATACCTCTAAGATGTTTTGTCAGGTTCCTCTTTGACGCCTGTTTATAATTTGTATATTATTTGTTACACCTGGATACTATGTTCAGACTAAATACAAAGGGAAAAAGATGATAAAAAGTTTTGGAAGTAACAGAAGGTATAGACGATTATCACTTTTATTATCAAGGTCTGTGGTGGCATTCGGAGAGTTAACAGGCTCCTGCAAGTAGTGGAATGCAAGGGGGGTAATATGCTTATGTCTACTTTGTATTTGGGGAATATGTGATGTCACCGCCCTCCACAGGCTTTCCTGAAATGTCATGACTTCAATGCAAATGCAGGTGTTTCTCTATCCTCTTTTCCCAGGCTGTCTTCCTGCTGGAGGTCACAATTGGAGAATACAAGTTCCTGGAGCAATGAATTGAAGGGGGACTCATTTTCGTGGCTGCCTATTCCTGCTTCATCTTTTATCTCTCGTAATCCACGGAGCAGAACTAAAACCCTGAGTGTGTTCACACAAAGCCACACAACAAATATGTGGAGGTATACATGTATAGTGATGCAGACGCTGCTCGCTCATCTCCAGCTTCCATCATCCAGACATCTACCATACAGTGGTCGTTAATGGATTCATTGGGGTTTTTTGATACAAAACTACATTATATTGTCATATGAATGAGACTCTGCCACAAGACAATGTTTAGCCCAATTCCACAATAATTGCCAATACTGCCAATTCAATGTTAGGGGACGATAATCGCATCAATCTGAATTCTGGATAGATAGTGTGCCCTAACTTTTACCTTTTTATCAATGTATTGTGTGCTGCTGCGCTGCAACAAAAGATTAATTATACTCAACTAGAGTATAATGATGATGATTGACAGGCACCGCGTCCATTCAGCTTGGCAAGATGTCTCTCATTCATAAAAGATGCCTTGGTGTGTACTGGGTATGTGCTGGGTATGTACTGGGTATGTACTGGGTATGTGCTGGGTATGTACTAGGTATGCACTGGGTATGTTCTAGATATATACTGGGTATGTACTGGGTATGCACTGGGTATGTGCTGGGTATATACTTGGTATGTACTGGGTGTGTACTGGATATATACTGGGTATGTACCTGGGTATTTACTGGGTATATACTGGGTATGTACTGGGTATGTACCTGGGTGGTATGTACTAGGTATGAACTGGGTATATACTGGATATTTACCTACATGGGCATGTATTGGTTGTGTGCTGGGTATCTACTCGGTATGTACCTGGGTATATACTGAGTATGTACCTGGGTATGTACTGGGTATATACTGGATATGTACTGGGTATTTACCTATGTGGGCATGTACTGGTTGTGTGCTGAGTATGTACTGGGTATGTACCTGGGTGGTATGTACTGGGTATGTACTGGGTATATACTGGATATTTACCTACATGGGCATGTATTGGTTGTGTGCTGGGTATGTACCTGGGTGGTATGTACTGGGTATGTACTGGATATGTACTGGGTATTTACCTATGTGGGCATGTACTGGTTGTGTGCTGGGTATGTACTGGGTATGTACCTGGGTATATACTGAGTATGTACCTGGGTATTTACTGGGTATATACTGGATATATACTGGATATTTACCTACGTGGCATGTATTGGTTGTGTGCTGGGTATGTACTGGATATGTACCTGGGTGGTATGTACTGGGTATGTGCTGGTTATATACTGTGTATGTGTTGGGTATGCACCAAGCTACCAAGACGATACAGGCTTCAGTAGAGGGAATAGAATGTTGTCTCCTCTGCTAAAGCGGAAGGGGCACTGCTGGGCACTTACTACCATGTTGTTTACCCAGGAAAAAAAATCACCCTGCTTATCGGCACTTATTACACTAGGGTGATGATCATTCTAGAAAATGGCGTTCTGCTTTATGCTGGCAGGACGCCCAAAATTTGAAGGCTACCTCATTTTCCACATGCCATGGTACGATACATAGAGCACTAATGGGCTTATTTGGGGATTTGTGTCATTTTCACAGTAAAGAAATCATTTTGTTGGTTGGGACAATATTTAAATCTGTTAAATCAACTTTTAAATAGCCTTTTACTAAACTTTATCAGACATGTCATGTCCAGAACTATTACTGAGAGCACTCATCAAAGTAGAGGCTCTGTCTGATTGTTGTTTGTTTTAATTGCTTTTCTGGATTTATGACATCTCTGGCAATAGGGTTAATATGTGCATGACAGTTAACAGACCATTTATAAAACACTATTTCCTCTGGGTGTCTTTATATGTCCACTTAAACTTCAATTTATTTCTTATCTGATTTGAGTATGTGGAGAAGGATCTGTTTGCAAGGACCATCATGAAAGATGCCATGTTACAAATGGCTGCTTGATGAAAGCATGTGTGTGCTAATAGGTCAGGATTGCACTGGACATTACCCACCTGCTCCGCACTGACCTTATAAATTACAAACACATTTTTCTGTTTTCAGACCGAAATGTGAACTCAAGGTCATTAGCAGCCCCATGTAGCAGACTACGTAGCCGGAGACCTATGTGAGAGAGCCAAAGGAAAGTACCCACTGTGGCCTTGGACTTCCCAGAAAACCACTAAAAGTATAGACATTGGTATCCATCTGCAAACTGCATTGAGACTAGATTCAAATTGAGAATCTTTTGGGGGTTCTTGGCATTAAGATGAAAATAAGAGAGGAAAGTTACTTCTTAGTAAAACCATGTTGGATTGCAGGGGAGGTAAATGTCATTAGTTGCAATCAGTATTACAGGTGAGAGATGATGTTTCCAGCACAAGTGTAATAACAGTGTAACAGTAATGCTGGTCAGTATCTGTGTGCAACATGCAACAATAAAGTTTTCTCCCTGCATGCACACACTGACATTCATTTTACCTCCCTGCAATTCATCATGGTTTAGCCCACTCTTGAGTAAGTCAGTTG
>JABWIB010001487.1:23888-48893 GCA_016617825.1 Platyplectrum ornatum | reverse complement strand
GTGTATGTATGTATATATATATATATATATATATATATATATATGTGTGTATATATATATATATATATATATATATATATGTATAAATAAACTAAAAAATTATATGGCGGAAACTATGGCATTACAGTCCTATAATACACATACACGTGCAGAACTTAATAAAGCAGCTGGCGATCAGATCCAAACACTTAACATTAGTAGAAATAGTAACAGGTTCTCTTTCTTACAACACCATTTTTTCGATTTCCATGCCCAGGGCCTAAATTCACTAAGTGGGGAATTTGCTGGGGAATTGAAAAGTGAGGATTTTGCCCATAGCAACCAATCAGATTTGAGCTCACATTCTGCAGTATGTAAAATGAAACTGAGAGCTCAATTGGTTGCTATGGGCAACATCCCCACTTTTCAATTCCCCAGCAAATTCCCCGCTTAATGAATTTAGGCCCTGAAGTCTATAAATTCATAGTTTTTATTTTGCACTTTTGCGCATCAGCTAACAGTCTGCAAACAAACATAATTCAATGGAGGTGCAACGGCTCTTCCCCTGATGCAACCACTAAAAGACTATACCTGTCTGCACTTGTTACTCTTATGGTCACTATTTAATAGGTTATTATTTATCATTAGCTTCTATTTCTTATTCCAATTTGACCTTTAATATAGAAACTAGATCTATCTTTAATGTTAAAAATTATACACACACTCCTAGCTAAAATAAGAGTGATCGCATGCCATTAGAGCAACGTATCTCCTTGTGGACAGAATGCATGAGATCCGCATGTAAGGGATAGGCTGATGATGGGTAGAGGTCAGCGAATCCGCTCGGATGGCTGCTCGGGTTAGGAGTGCATATCACATCCAAAGTCTGTACAGGAGAGGAGGTTAACCAGCCGCTACTATACTGCCGATAGGATTAACTGATCACCATTATTCAGAAGGAGAAGAGGAGAGAATGAGACTGAGAGTGTGGACAGCGCGGAGGAGAGACCGAGGACTAAATTCACTAAGCGTGGAGTTTGCAGGGAAATGGAAAAGTGGGGATGTTGCCAATAGCAACCAATCAGATTTGAGCGCTCGAATCGAATTAATCTGATTGGTTGGTATGGGCAACATCCCCACTTTCCAATTCCCCTGCAAACGCCCCGCTTAGTGAATTTAGGCCCGACTGTATCATTACCGGCTGTTATTATCGCCATAGAGGTTACGACAGGTTATAGTGTTGGAAGCATACAGGATCCAGAGATTATATGCAAATGGGAACGAAAACATTTAGAACGTATGAGAACTCAGATAAAAGATGAGCTGTCAGCCATCAAACAACATGCTCAGTGCATTAAAAATAATATTTAAAATATTGTCATTTTGTTTTCATCTTCATAGATCAGAGAGCACATCATGGTGTAACAGCCCAAAGGTATAAACATTAAACACAGCTGCTATTAAGATCGGTCGAAGCATTGACCCATCTCCTTATTCAAAGACCTTTTTTTTTTACGTCCAAATAAATTGGAAAAGTAAATATACAACGTTCCATATGTGGCAAGACATGGAGTGCCAGGAAAAGGCTAGCACTGACTGACATCCAGCCTGCTCCACTGTGCATAGTGATAGACGAGCTGGGTCAGCCCCAGTTTTCTGTCATATGTGTTTTAAACTCCTTCAAAGGTATTTGGCAAGTTCATTTGAAAGTTTTCTTGGCTCTTGAAAGTTCCAGGGGAAAACCTGGAGTGGTAATAGAGAAGGGTGGCCTCCATTGCTAAGCTGTATACACACATATGATGAGTATCTGATGACATACAACATAAATACAGGCAATGGTATAGGACAATTATATTATCCTGTACCATTTCCCACACTGGACAATTTCCTGAGTATGTACTACGGGCAAAGGATGGTTGATCACACTGAGCAAATGCAACTGGAATCCAATTACGGAGACCTACCAGGAGACCTAGAGACCTAGTCCCAGTGCTTTGCATATATTGATTGCATAGAGTGGTTACAGAGTGATTATATAGAGGGGGGGGGGGGGAATAACTGGTGTGGAATGTGGAGCAACATGGAGCACAAAAGATGAGAAGGTTAGTCGAAGAATAACGTCGTTGAATAAGAAGTGCAGAGGTGTTTACAAGGGGAGGACGAGAGGGAAGAAGGTTAGCTCGGGTTGAGGAAGATGACAGGAGGGTGGGTGTCCCTGCTTTTGCAAGATAAGGGAGGTGGAGAACAGAACAGAAGAACATTGGGAATGAAGGGAAAGGAAATTAGGTAAGGGAAGGGTAGGCAAGTCTAAAGAAGTGGGTTTTTAGAGAGCTCTTGAAGGTATGGAGCATATTGGATTGGCTTATAGGTTCATCCAGTGAATGGGCGCAGCACAGGAGAAGTCCTGAATGCGGGAGAGAGAGGTGGTGATCAGGTGGGATGCGAGGCGGTGATTGTGGATGGAGATGAGGGAGGAGAGGAAGGTAGCAGAGGAAGAGGAAAGAGCTTTGTAGGTAGTGGTGAGGAGCTTGAGAATTCGTTTTACGGATGGGAAGCCAATGTAGGGAAAGTCAGAGTGGGGAGGCGGAGGTGTTTCTGCGGGTGAGGAAGATGCGTCTGGCTACTGGGTTGATAATGGTTTGCGGGTGTTTTGAGGAAGGCCGCACTGTATGCTGCTGTGGTAATATGGGAATATAATAATAAGTTTAGTGGGTTTAGTAAAGTTTTGTCCCTCTAGGAATCATATTCATTTATTAGTCAAAACTTTCAATCAACACAAAAATTCAACTTGTGTAAGTGGATGATGAAATGGTCGGCCTGCTCGCTGCCTGATCATTTATCACCATCATTATCCCTGTGTGCAGAAATATTGCGGAACTTTTACAAGAAAACGCTTTTATTAGTTACAGGAAAAAGACATAATGGAGAACATAAAAACTTCCTAAGTGATCCTCGCTGAAGCTCCGTTTCTCTGTCGCTAAGCCCCTGACAGGGAAAATACATTGTCAAGTGCCGTGTATTGGCCGATAGCTCCTAAATCATCCTCCGTCCAGATAGTAAACACGCCACCTGGGGGCCAGCACTGTACATATAGATGAGAAGATAAGCCTACAAATCATCTCCGACAGAGATGAGTCTGAACTGAATAAATTCACATTAAACCTAAGATAACGAACAACCAGTTTATAATGTCTCATGGTAGATGGCAAGAGATGTCATAAAATATTAAAAAGCCTTATTAAGCCAACGTGTGTGTTTATCCTTATGCCTTGATCTATGGATCGCACAGATATGGTGCACCGGCAATATTACAATATCACACATTGGTCCCTAAACGCAAAAAAATCTTTATTTTAAAGTAACTCATATCCATTCAGTGATTTGCTCTTACCAATTAGAGTTTGGATTTCATTTATCCACATGCTACAATCTGATTTTTTTTTTTTTTTAATTTTATGTGTAATACTTTTTTGAATGTTAGGAGAGCCTGCAAATCTCCCGGGACCCAGGCTGAGGTACTCCCGCAGCGGGTCACGGCCAATCGGGAACTCCATGGTCAACCAGGGGGTCCTGATTGGCCCTGGTAGTGGGGGATTGGAGTGAGGGGGGCAAATACGGCATTGGGAGGGGGGGAGGACTCGAAGGCACAGCAGAGCCTTTACGTCGCAGTTCATCATGGTTTTACCCATTTACACTCTATCATTCAAGTCTGGATCTAGTCCAGTATTAATAACACGTACCAGCCCACCCAAAATGGAGAACAGCTGCCTGTCGCAATACCCCCCTATTGGTAACAGTATTGCGATAACACATATCTAAGACTAACTACAATGTATATTGCCATAAATCAGAATGAGTGTGCGTTGTGGGAAGAAGAAAATGTAATTATATGTGCCTCTTATTGAACCATGTTGGAAAATATAAGGGTATGACTGTTTAAACATCGTTTTACATTTTCCACGCATTCCATTTGAAACCATAAAATATAGCATGTTATTAATTATTCTTTTGGCTAATTTGAAATGCATTGTTTCAGATGTCTCCAGGATGTTTAGAATTAAGACCATTTTTAGGCAACAATTCTCTTGGCTGGAGGACTCTGGGAGATGTGGTGAACACGCATATTGACACATCATGAGCGTTTACTTTCACTACCATCAAAAGGAAAAGACAGAAAATGCACTATTACTACTACGTATAATGGGAGTTCAAGGAACCAATCTACTGAATCTATCTATCTATCTATCTACGGTATCTATCTACGGTATCTATCTATCTATCTATCTATCTATCTACGGTATCTATCTATCTATCTATCTTTCTCATATCTATCAATGTCATATCTATTTATCTATGTATCTATCTATCTTTCTCATATATATCAATGTCATATCTATCTATCTCATATCTATCTATCCATCTATCTCGTATCTATCTATCTATCTATCTATCTATCTATCTATCTATCTATCTCATATCTATCTATCTATCTACCTATCTGTATGTACTGTATCTTGAATATGTATTAAAGTTTATTCAGTTTATTCATCAAAAATGTAGATCATTTATGGTAATTCATGAACGGCAGGGTTTTCTATGAATACTAAATGTTTATTATCCCTTGGGGTAGATATTGTGTGTGCTGTGCATTTGTTTATACCTCAGCGCTTCTTATTGATGTTCTATCAAATGTGAGGTTTCTAAGTCGAAACACATTGCGAGGGATAAACAGATTGTCAGCAACAAATTAGCGTATTAGCGAAATAAAAGAAGATGAGGCTGCATAAAAATGTGATGCGTTGTACACGTGGATGTGAACGTGGACAGATCACAGGAGGATTTGCATAGGATGTGGCGTGAGGCTTGATAAATCAGCAAAGTGTAACCATGGAAGAATGTATATGTGAGTTGCTCCCGGTTGAACCGAACGGTGCAGGATCAAACCAATCCGCAGAGTCTGTATCCATGTACAATGAACAAATGACAGATGTGGATGTGGTGAAAGATATTATTATAAATAATGTTTTTATGCTAGGTGCTATGTACTGAAACATTCTAAGACATTGTTCAAACAGACTGACCACTCCAGGGTCTAAATTTACTAAGCAGGGAGATTGCAGTGAGATTGAAAAGTGGGGATGTTGCCCATAGCAACCAATCAAAATCAAGCTCTCAGTTTCATTTTACATAATAATTAATGAGAGCTTGACACATTTCTAGGGCTACAAAGTATGACATGTAAAGTTATTCAATATAATACAGGGTTGTGTACTCAATGAACTGAATCCAGATGTAAAATGAATGTTAGTGTTTGCATGGAGGGAGAATATCTCTCAAACTATTTGCAATTAATTAAATCAACCTCCCCTGCAATTCAGCATGGTTTTGCCCACTCGTAACTTTACAGGCGTAACTTCAATAGCACGTATGTCTGGATCCAGTCCAGTAACACTAAAGGTGGCCATACACGGGCCGAATTTCATCAAAAGCTCACGAATATCGTGAGCTTTGGATAAAATTCGGTCCGTGGAAGGACACGACCGAATACCCCCAACAGCCAAACAAACGACATCGGAGATCAAACGGATTTCACGATTGATCTCCGATGTTCGTTTGTTTAGAAAAAAAAAATACCTGTAAAAAAGAAATAAATTAAATTAAAATACACTCACCCTTCTGATGTCTTCGCTGGGCACCACAGCGGTGCCCAGCACCTTCTCCTGTGCTGCGGCGTCTTTGTCCTGCACGGAGACGACGCTGTATATGCGGGACGCCGTCACCGCTGTGGTGCCCAGCGAAGACATCAGACGGGTGAGTGTATTTTAATTTAATTTATTTCCTTTTTTTACAGGTTTTTTTTTCTCTCCCCCATTGGCCATCATGGGAACGAAGTCGTTCCGTGGATGGCCTGCAAACAGGGTGATTTTCCCTAGGGAAAATCACCCCGTTTGTCAGTGCCGATTATCCACGGGAACGAAGTCGTTCCCGTGTATGGCCAGCTTAAGGTTGGAATTGTTATGTTAATCTTAGTTTTGTCTGCAGTGAAATGACTGCCAACTTAAGCCTAACCGTAACTGTAAATATAAGCCTAACCCCAACCACAATCTAAACCTAACCATAGCTCAAGCTTAGCTGCAACCAAACTCTAAACCAAACCCTAAATCCTTTAATAAATATAGTTCTTCCATGGTGCGTTGAGTATTAACCTACTGAATTCTTTGTTCTTTCTATGTAGGAACGGATGGGATCATTTTTCCATCATGGCTTACATCTATGTAATAGACTCCTCATACACAGCATTTTCTATATATCATATAATTAATGTCCTCATTACCAGCAAACATATCATTTATTACCCGGTGTTCGCTTCACACATCAGCAATGGTGGGTTGTTTTTTTTTTCGAGCATGACTTGGTTACAACTTGCAAACTCAACGCTGTGCATGTCAAGCTGAAGCTTTTATAAAAATGAAAAGGGTTTAAGTGATCTTAGTTCACTTCTGCAAAATGTCATGGCTTGAGCCAAGGGCTTGTATTCTGCCAAGTGTAGCGTATCCAGGCTGTAATCCAGCTCCTAAGCAGATTTCCCAAAGTAATGCATATGAATGCAGGATCCTTAGCCATGTCCGAGATTATTATATACATCTTTGCTCCCTCTTCTTATCTCCACATATTTATTTCCACTCGAGATGAAGATAACCTAGTGTCTGGATCAAAGTTATAGCAAAGGAATGCAAAAGTAAAAAGTAATATAAGTATTCTTATAATATTATATGAAGATGTTATGAAGCCTGTAGTGATTTGATTAAAATATATGGTGAACAGAAATTTTTTTTATTGTGTTATTTACTGTATCAATGAAATAAACCAGTAAAATACCAGGCTTCTTGACTGATTTTTGCCCCATCGGTATTTACCATTTACCATTAACTGGCTGTTTCAAGAAAGTAGTTCCCCGTAGCTGACCAGAATGCATGGATGTCTTGGGCTTGATACCATTGCACACTAGAATGGGGTCACCAAGAATAGAGATCAAGGACTGAATAAAAAAAAACCGGAATGTGATGGGGTCCCCAAATAATGTATTCACAATGGTAAGTTGGCAGTATCGAGATTTGGGTTAGGAAACATCATCTCTCAACTCTAATACTGTTGCAACTTACTTAACTTTACGCTAGTTATGGATATGGACCATTGTCAGAAATGTTGGTCAATGGAGTGTAAAGCTAAATGTGGACACATCTCTAAAACCAGATGACAAGCAATCCAAATGGTTAGAAATGAGAGACAATTCAGATCTGAGGAGAAGTCATTCAAGTCTTATCATTTACACACAAATATACTCAACAGTGCAGGGTCTCCATGTTAATACAATAAATATAATATCTAATAATTCCTAATATTATGGAATCAAGATTATCAATAGTCAAATTACGTCTATATACCGCCATACTGCTATCAGTGAATAGTCATCACCACACTGTCAATGTCTGCATTCTTTCCTCTATTTTATGAAATCAAATATAAAATACTTTAACAAATCTAAAAGACTGGACCCAATTACATTATCTTTAGTTTTACAATTTAACCTTTCAGCTCTGCATAAAATCTATCACACATTCCCCAGATTAAATCATTCATTGCTCCGATTACCAGGACTTCTTCAAAGCTGCACCTATTCTGCTGAATAGGTTTCCCCGCCCTGCAAGACTTCCCTGTTGAAAATTGCTCTTTTTATTCATGTATGGTAAATGAACTATTTAATATTGTCATATGTTGCGCTTGCTTCATACATCAAACCCTACTGTCCTAAAGTGGAGTTGGCTAAAATATATTTTAGGAAAGAGTTAAACTTACTGTTATTATCTGCTATATGGTCAGAGGGAAAAAAAAAATTCTCTACATCTTACTCTATGGAAATATGTCCAAATTCTGTCATCAGCCTCCCCGTGTTCCCACATGGCTGCACAAACAAAAGATTTATTGTCATTTTGAGAAAATAAATAAAAGTCAAGCATGCCTGTGCAGTTTATCTTTATCCAGTAACTAAAGTTCAGTCAGGTCCACTCAAACCAGGACAAAAGATGTCATTGATATGAGCGCGATCTGACAGCGCCTCTTGATATATTTCCACGCTGTATTGAATGTTTATTATTTTTACTGCAATACATGGAAAATGCTGTGTAATGAAACAAATGCATTACAGACCATTGGTTGACCTCGACGTACGTTTTCCTTCTTGTTGTTGCCATGGAGGTCGCATTGTTTATATAAATGTTCCACTTGTCATTGAATATTATAACGCCTAGGACTTTTGCAAGTGTGAGCAGTGCTCGTTGTGTTCGTGTCCGCAGGATGAACCATATCAGGGAACGAGAGTTAGGCATATGAATGGAATATCTGTTGGTGCAATGCATTATGGGATGTAGTCTGTGCATTTACATGGTGTACATACCTAGCTAAGTCACGCTTAATTGTGCATGTGCCATCCTATGTCTTTACCAAACCCAAGTTGAATGCATACGCTTTTGTCCACATTTAGCTTTACACTCCTTAGAGCTTAGACAGAACGTGTCACACGCTGTTTTCTGCACTATAAGGACTATCTTTACTAAACTGTGGTAATGAAAAAGTGGAGATGAAATCCTTGCTCTCACTTTCCTAATGCATAGTAGAGAATGTCAGCTAGTATTTGATTGGTTGCTATTGGCAACATCCTCACTTGTTAAATTCTGTCCGTAAATATAGGCCTAAACTTAATACTACAGATGTTGGCATGTTCATTCAGTACCTGCAAATACGCCGTCCCAAAGAGGCTCTTCAGGGGCAAACGCAGGATTTTGGAAGGGGGGGGGGATTCCAAATATATTAGGTGTCAGGTGTATATTTGGGTATATAGTAGTCATACTGTTTTTTTTATAGTGTAATCTCCAAACCATTAATACACCTGGCATATATTATACTATGTGATATACCCGTACTTTATATAGTGCACCATTACAAGCCCCATGATGTAGGGGTCTGTAGTAGACACACTATATAAAGTACATATTGGGTATATTTATATACTGTGAAAGAATTTACTTTATACAGTGTGCCAGCTCATAATACTTAATATAATACAGGCAACCAGAACCCCCCCCCCCCCCTCTGAGTTTGCCCATGGCTCTTCTACATTATGCTGTGTCATGGCTAAAATATAATATGGTCCTTTGCAAAGTTACCTTTGGCCTATATTAACTTACATTAACGCTTCTACATGAACAATGCTACAGCAGGACCAAACCTGGTAGCAGTGTACATAATTTATTACAACTTACCTGACCCGCAATGTCTTCTGAAGTCTTCCTATGCTTAATACGCAAATGCTAAGCTAAGCTTAATTTCGGAATGAAGGTCCACCAATCACGCTCTCGATACTCAGTAACACAATTCTGGGACTAGAAAAAGAAGTCCTAGAATTGTTGCACCACGCATGTTACTCATTTTTTTTAATCCTCTGTGATGTTATTGTTATAATATAACAATGGCATTATATTAATGCTTGGGGCAGAATAATAAACTCTGCTCTGAGGGTTAATAAATAGCAAACACTTCATTTTGAAGTGATAAGAGCTCTGTAAATAGAGCCCTTCCTCTTTTACACTATAGATATGCTCTTACTGTGTTTCCCTGATAATAGGACCTACCCTGATAATAAGCCCTATCATACTTTCTATTTTACAGTAAACTGTCTAAAGTAAGTCCTCCCCTGAAATTAAGCCTTATCAAAATCACTGCCCTGTGCTATGCTAATACCGTGTCAGCAGCACTTGGGGAACAATGAGGTGCCAAAATGTCAGCAGCACTTGGGGGGGTGCGAAGCATTATTGGATTAAAAGCAGGTCAATAAAATAAACCCTATCTTGAAAATAAGCCCTATCGTGTTTTTTTGGTCCTAAAAAAAAATAAGACAGTTTCTTATTATCAGGGAAACATGGTATATCCAACTTCATGCTCAATGTCTCATTTTGAAAGTCCTCAATTTTTCCTTTGCAGCAGACAATTTTCACAGAATATTTGGAATTAATGGGACCAGATGCTAATTTACATGTATGATTCTATATAGCAATAGGGTTGAGTTGTCGTCAGTAGTAACCAACCTGATTATATGTATTGAACAATGAATAAAATATACCGGGTTACTATGATTCATGCAAATATTAAAAAAATGTAAGTCCTATAAATGAACGCCTGGATTATTTCCTTTTCTTGGGACATTACATGTGATTCATTGCCGTTATAAGAAGGGGCTATAAAGTACCAAGGCTACTGGAAAAGCACTTAGGATGTTCCAGCCTGTTCCCTTGCAGATCCGTCCATTCATGAGTGATGAACCAGCGCTTATCGAGAAGTTGGCCGCTGCTACTGCCTGGTGGAAATATGTAACAGATTGAGGAAATACAGGGCAGGAAATGAGGGAACTTTGCACAATTTCTAACGAAGAAGGGAAGTGTCAAACAGTCCCCGAGATTATGGTTTCCTGTTACATAATAAGGGGTCATGAGAAATATACGATGCCAAAAATCACTGCCATTCATTATAAAACGATTGTATGAAACGTCGTCTTATAATTTGATAGTAGTATTGTGCTATGTTTTTTTATTTGCTTGAGTGTATATTTTGTGACAACAATCCGTTCAGTAAACCAATGTAAGCCTGTCCTATGTATATTATGTCCTGATCTGGTGCTTGTCTGGTGGATTGTTCCTGATCCAATCATTTTACCCCATCTGCCTGTGCAGTTTACTCTGATTCCTTACCCTAATGTTCATTCCCCACTGTAACAATGTCACTGGTATTACCATGTTCTGGTGAGCCACATATAGGGGTCAATTTAAAAAGAAAAAAAAAATTAATAAACAATGTGTACCTGGCAGCATTGTTCACATTATTAAAAGAGTAATACAGACTTACCTGCATCCGAGGCGATGCCGTGTCTTCAGCTGGGCTTTGGCTCCACTTAGTGCCCGCCGTATGCGCAGTAGCTGAATTATGGAACTTGGAAAATTTACACTTCCATAATACACTTTTGCGCATGCGCATGGACCAGAGGCTAAAGAAGTTGAGCAGGTAAGAGCAGGTTAGCTTTTTTTTTTTTTGCTTTTTAATTTTTTTTAACGGGGAACAGTATCCCGGCGGTCTCCCCCCATGTACCCCGATTTTCCTCCTCCCTCTAATAACTGATATAGGAGGGAGGTGAAGGGGGTATCGCTGCCACCCTGAGGTGGCGAGGTATTACCGCTAGGAGTGGCTCCAATGGTTTTTAAATATGAATCGCTTCATTTTGGTTGGGGTTTGGGTTATAGTTGGGGATATAATTTGGGATTAGAGTCAGGTTTGGTGTTATGTTAATGAAATAAGTTGGGCTTAGAATTAAGGTTAATTATTGTCAACCACATTGTGTAATGACATTATAATATTCTATCCAACACTGTCAGATAATAGAGGTTCCATTAATTACATGGGTTGGACATTTGGAGGTGACATTATAACCACCAGCCATATATTCCACCCCTGTTCCTCCACTGTCTGGGAGTAAGTGGTGACTTATTACATTTCAGTACAGTTCCTTCCATGATACCAAATGTATTAATAAAACACACAATCAAACTATACATATTGTAAATGAATGATTACGTTTAATGATCTGAACAATAATAATGCCGTCCCAACACAACAGAAAACATGACATTGTGCTACATGGGTTTACTTGGTTAGTGCTGCCACACTCTGGGCTCCAGGAAAATGTTTGATTCTTTTATATATTTTTTTTACATACTTTAATATTGTTTTCCTTCCTGCATTCTCCAATGCTTATCCTAGTACAAAACTCCAAAGGACAATATGAAAACATTCCAGAAATTCATCAGTCATTGCTGTTTTCCTTCATTTGCAATTTCATCTTGTGAGTTATGGAAACCTGTATCTAGATAAATTAGGATTTTAGGAAATCAATGGCACCACTGTATCTGCTATGTGTTGAGTTCCTAGTGGGTTGGCACCAGTGGAGTTATGGAAAGTCAAATCCGGAGTCCCGCACAGGCGAGGGTTACTATAGAAGGACCTTAGCTTTAAGATTTCTGTGCCGACTTAAGGGCATAAACCAACCCTTACTGTACATTTGACATACAATATCTCCCCCTCACCTAGTGTACATGCTCCATTGGAGAGTCTACCGGGACTAATAGCCGACCCCCGAGGATTCACATCTGCACTGGATTAGTTTGTATTACCTATTATTCATATATAAACAACATGTTTCACATAATTGTACAGAGATATGTATTTTTTCATAAGCTTTAAATCAAGTCTAGACAACAGTGTAACAGTAACGCTGGGCAATATCTGTGTGCAGTAAAAATAAGCCACGTATTCTCCCTGCAGGCAAAGAATACTATGCCCTGGTGTAACTCCATGGTTCTCTCGTTTTAAAACTGTGGCTGCCATTTAACATAAATTCAAATGACAAATACATTAAGTGTTACAATACCAGAAATACCTGTAAATACATTACAATACCTTCCACTTGGGGTATTTAAAGTATAAAAGTTCATCTAGACCATAAAGTATATGGGAATCCATGTGTATATAAGATGAAACATTTTACCATCCAGACCCCGAGGAAACCAGGACCCCCTCCCACATTATACATACACTGGGGTTTAGTGCACATACCCATACAGGCTCCTGAGACAGGTGGTTTGCTGGTTCCAAGAGCCCTATATGAACAATGCAGTTCTGGTAACCACACAATGAACAGACATCTATCAAGAGAGACATGATGACTCAACATTTGCCACATGAAGGACTATTGAATTCCAACCCCAACATTATCCTAACCACAGGGCAAGACTGGACCTAAAAAACTAAAAAAGCCCTGGCATTTAATGCACACAGGCCCACCTAGAGCTATCCACCAATCAGATTGCTGATAGTTATCCTCCTTTTTTCTAGCCAGCAGCCAGTCAGTAAATGGCTGTCAGCACACTGATTGATGGATGGCTTAAGCTCTCCAGTAGCACTTGGTAGCAGCCCATCACTCCAGTGGCCCATCTGGCATTTGCCAGAAGTGCCAGATGGCCAGTCCGGCCCTGCCTAACCCTATCACTCCCCTTCCATTACCCAAGTCCTCCACGCACCCTAACTTTTACCTTGCAAGATCAGTTCCCTCCCCACAGCCTAACCCTAGCCTACCCTCTTCACCAGCCAGTCCCTCCTGGTATCCTAAATCTAACCCTCCCCTTCTATGCTTCATCCACTCCCCATAGCCTAACCATAACCTTACCCTTCTAGGCTCCATCCCCTCCTCATAGCCTTAACCTCACCCTCTCTCTTGATCAGCAGTGACTCGGGTCTGCACTGCAGCAATCCAGGGGAGATGGAAGAAAAGTGTACTCCTAGAAAGTAGAGCATCCAACCAAAGTTTGGGAAGTTGGGGGTCATAAATGTTTAAGTTGCTAAAATTAGAGTTGTCAAACTTCATATGGAATGTGCGGCAAATGTCATGAAGCTCACAATAACCTCGTCATCCATATAATGCTGGTCAGTATGAGATCCTATAGCTTCTGATGCAGCCTCTAAAGCATTGGGGACTATGCACGTAACCTGCTTGTAATTAAACGAATGATTTGCTTTTAGCCAGATGGAATTATTAGCTTTCATTGGGTATAATGCAGTGGGTATCTGTAATAAGTGAGATGTCCAACTGTTTGAGATAGGAGTCTACACATGTGTTTCATGATCATACATAAACTAAGAAGCCTTGTTTACATCTGGTTTGAGTCTATAAGTTTGTTAAACAAATATTTCCCCAGCAATTCCCTCCCTCACGACATGGCCCTCTCCTGTACCCCTACGAGTCCCTACCGGACTTAATCCATTTCATCTGAGAAATAAATGTCGTCTTACAAATGTTTTACTGACTTTTAAATGAAAACATGTTAATTATTGATGCCCCATTCTGGATTTAGCATAGTCATTGTGGAGAAAACAAATCCTGGAGTTATGGATTTATCCGATGTATTTGGTGCATGATGTAGGTAATATGCTTCGGCTACACAACGGCGTGCCCTCTATGACCAGTCTACACAAGACCCAGGCCCCAGATAGATGCCTCGAACAAATATGTGCTTACCCAAGAATAGTGTACCAGAGAGAAATGAAGGAGAGAGGGAGGAAACACAAAAGAGAGATGGGGGAATAATTGGAGATGGGGGTGAGAGAGAGAGATAGCAGGAGAGAGAGAGATGGGGGGGAGAAATGAAGGAGTGAGAAGGGAAAGAGAGCAATGAATGAGAGAAAGATATGAAAGAGAGTGTGAGAGAGATAAAGAGAAGGAGAGAGAGAGAGAGAGAGAGAGAGATGGGGACTGGGAAGAGAGAGATAGAGAGAAATGGAGTGAGAGAGAGGAGGATAGTGGAGGAGAGAGAGAGACAGAAAGAGAGAGGAGAGATGAGGAGAGTGGAGAGAGAAGAGATGGAGAGAAGAGATGAGGATAGAGAGGAGAGATGTGGAGAGAGAGATGAGGAGAGAGAGGAAATAGATGAGGAGAGAGATGAGGAGAGAAATATGAGGAGAGAGATGAGGAGAGAAATATGAGGAGAGAAATATGAGGAGAGAGATGAGGAGAGAGAGGAAAGAGGAAAGAGAGGAGAGAGAGATGAGGAGAGAGAGATGAGGAGAGAGAGATGAGGAGAGAGAGATGAGGAGAGAGAGATGAGGAGAGAGAGATGAAGAGAGAGAGGAGAGAGATGAGGAGAGAGAGGAGAGAGAGAGGAGAGAGAGGAAAGAAAGATGAGGAGAGAGAGGAGAGAGGAGAGATGAGGAGAGAGAGGAGAGAAAGGAGAGAGATGAGGAGAGAGAGGAGAGATGAGGAGAGAGAGATGAGGAGAGAGAGGAGAGATGAGGAGAGAGAGGAGAGAAAGGAGAGAGATGAGGAGAGAGGAGAGATGAGGAGAGAGAGATGAGGAGAGAGAGGAGAGATGAGGAGAGAGATGAGGAGAGAGAGGAGAGAGGAGAGAGAGATGAGGAGAGAGAGGAGAGAGAGATACGGGGGAGGAGAGAGATGAGGAGAGACAGGAGAGAGATGAGGAGAGAGTGGAGAGAGATGAGAAGAGAGAGATAAGGAGAGAGAGGAGAGAGAAGAGAGATGAGGAGAGAGAGGAGAGAGGAGAGAGATGAGGAGAGAGAGGAGAGTTGAGGAGAGAGATGAGGAGAGAGAGGAGAGTTGAGTGGAGAGATGTGAGGAGAGAGGAAAGAGGAGAGAGAGGAGAGAGAGGAGAGAGAGATGAGGAGAGAGAGATGAGGAGAGAGAGATGAGGAGAGAGAGATGAGGAGAGAGAGGAGAGAGAGATGAGGAGACAGAGATGAGGAGAGAGAGGAAAGATGAGGAGAGAGAGATGAAGAGAGAGAGGAGAGAGATGAGGAGAGAGAGGAGAGAGAGAGGAGAGAGAGGAAAGAAATATGAGGAGAGAGAGGAGAGAGGAGAGATGAGGAGAGAGAGGAGAGAGATGAGAAGAGAGAGGGAGAGAGGGGGGAGGAGAGAGATGAGGAGAGAGAGGAGAGAGATGAGGAGAGAGAGGAGAGAGATGAGGAGAGAGATGAGGAGAGAGAGAAGAGTTGAGGAGAGAAATGAGGAGAGAGAGGAGAGTTGAGGAGAGAGAGGAGACAGGAGAGATGAGGAGAGAGAGGAGAGAGAGGATTCAGGTTTTGGATTCTTATGTTAGTTTTTCACTCTCTCTCTTTAATACATTCAGTGAATAAATGATTACCGCTCCGCTGCTACAGCTGTCACCTGGACTGTGTCAATGAATGCAGCTCAGGTAACTGTGATATTAAAGTATCTGGAGTGCTTTGTACAAGGTGTAAAGGGTAACTATTGAGCTTCTGCCCCCGAGAGCGGGAGCCGTGCTATATTTTCTTTTAATTAAGAAAAGACGACTCTCACTCCAGTGATCACATTTCCTTCACACTTTCTCTGCCGGCCTGTCTTACCTGGCAGCCATGGATCATGTTGCATAGCCCCTCACACCTGCATCTCTTTGTCCCATGGTCTGCAGACTTTGAGTGACAGTGGGTACAGGGGGAGGGAGGAACACCTGTGATGACCTGAAAGGGACCCGGCATTCACTTCAGAACCTCACCAAGTAACACTGAAAAGCCTATTTATCTCTATAAAGAGTTTATAAAGAGATTATTACAAATCTAATGTATAAGAAACCTTTCCAGTGGACAACAGTGTGTAGTAAAAAAAATACCCCTAGTGAAGGGGGCTAGCCCCTGTCCCCCCATACACCCCATCAACCCGCTCCAAATTCTCCGTCTTTAGACTGGACTGTCTCAATTAACAGGCCACATAATGGTTGAGGCTATGCTGTATGGGAAGATGTGGACCAAATATGGGCACTTCATTCAGTGCAGTGATCCTCATTATACTGTACTAAAGTTTTTCATATATACAAATCATGCATCACCCTAAAAAGCTGCATTGTGAACTCTGGAGATCTGGACATGTAAGCCGGGGATTAGCCATGCCGGATGGTGGTAAGGCCATGTACTTTTTATTTTATGCATATGCTACAAGTGGTTTAACACACTTAAACCAGGCTCCCGTCCTCTGTGCCTGCTACCCTAATACACCCGCTTCTCATACATGGGCTTGCAATAGCCGGAACTTACATTAGGATTTTCCTATGTAAAATGATACTGGAATCTAGATAGAACATAAGGGAATGAACATGCACGTACAGTAAAATGTAGACATATTACCCAGGACATGTGTATCACAGAACATTCCACCTGTACTTACTTTATACTATGAAACAACTTCAAAGCTGTTTGCATTAGATCAGGAGAAATAATCGCTCTTAAACCTGTCTATTCAAATGTAAAATTCACTTTTATGCAACTCCCCCCCCCCTAATCTTCATCCACTGGATTAGTTTATATATGTCAGATCATTATATAAATCATCCTCATCTGGGATTGGCTAGTACGACGCAGAAGCTGGCCCGGTTCCAAATCTGGCAATATGGTAAAAATCAACAAAACTCTGACATTTTCTGTGTTGTGGCTGGAGGAATTTCCCTAGTCATCTGTAAGACATAATGAAGTTGTTTTTAAGTCAAGGTGGGCTCATTTTACTCACCCACTGTGCAACCAAATGCAGCCATCATTGCCATCCTGTAAAGGCAATGATATAAAACCAATCAAATATGATCATTCAAGAAAGACAGGATATCATTTATAAAAGAGAGAGAAAATAAATATTCAAAAAGATAGAAAAATGTGCTCATTCTGGCTATGATAGGGAAGTCAATAGATGTCCGCTGTTTGTGCTATAGTTCTCATAGCGCTGTTCCTTCTTTTTCCTATGGGGGCAGTGTTTCAGAAGAGTTTACCAACTGCCTTGGCTGAGTGAGAGGGTCCTGCTCCTCAGCCTAAAATGAGACTGCCTTGTAGTGATTAGTAGTAGTGTCTCGTATTGCTGTAATTGTCATCAACAACCCCTTCCCTTTCCCAGTAAGTAACAGTAATCTGGACTCTTAAGGGCTGAATGTCAGCCAGGACTTGTGGGTGAGAGTTGGGGGCTGGAATGCTGGAGACACACAAGCGGAAGACATTGGAAGGCTGGAGACACACAAAAGGGGAGAGAATGGAAGGTGGAGACACACAAGGAGAACAGATTGGAAGGTTGGAGACACACAGCGAGAAGAGATTGAGAGGTTGGAGACACACAATGTGAAGAGAATGAATGGCTGGAGACACACAAGTGGAAGGGAATGGAAGGCTGGAATCACACAAGGGGTAGAGAATGGAAGGATGGAGAAACACAAGGGGTAGAGAATGCTGGGACACAGAAGATGGAAATACTGTAAGGCTGGAGACACATCAGAAGGCCACAATCCCAGTGCTTTGAACACAACTCATTCAGCATTGTACATAACAGTATCAATAATAGTCAACAATGTGTGACCCTAGAAGTGGCTAGAAATGGCCCAGATTTTCTTTTTTGAGGGCCCTGACCTGAGTTACAGATCATCTGGTTCAGAATTGAATGATAGAAAACTCTTAGAACAGACCACTGGCACCATATTCCCTATTTCCACGTGTGTTACATTTATGAGTAGTCATTTATATTTTGTGTTTTTCCTTTCTCATATGATGCATGTACTTTGTACACGGCTGCTGACCCTGTGTCGAGCATTATAAATAACAGAAAATAATAACAATACCATGATGTGGCTGAATGCACCTCAATAATGTTAACATTTCCCTTGCAATAAATCACTTGGATTGGATACGAAGGTAAGCAGAAGACATGAAACCTCACACACACTGATTGCTCACTTTGATTTTACAGATATGTAAACATTATATTAGAAGAATAATGAAAGTGGAAACAAGGATTAACAAAGAAAGGAAAGGAACACAGCAAGCAATCAGGTAAATGGGGAGAGACTCCTCAGAAGTGGTGCCTAAACCTGGAGCCAGGATGTTCAATGATTACACACGATGCGCAGAACATCCGAACCCTCTCCCTCTTACCTCTTACAAACACAAAGCTTTGTGATCGGGGAATGTAATGCTAACAAAAGTAAATGTTATTCTTCACTGGGCTGAAACCTGCTTCTAACTTTGTTATGGGAAAGATTGTTTGTATTTGAGCTCAACTGGATTAAAAACTTTTGAAGGTTCCACATAATGACATCTGGGCTATTCTTACAGAGATATCTGCTAGAAGAAATGTAATTAGTTCTAGAATGCAATATTGTAAACCAGCGGCGGGACAAGTAAGCAGGAGAGAAGGCTGGTTAAGCCTGAAGGAGATGACACTCCTGGGATGTGACCCTGCTGTATGCACAGCATACCTGATCTTATCATGTCACTGGCCCTTTATTAGATGCCCATTTCCTATAGGCGGATCTATGATTTTTTGGATCTTTCCCACCCTCCCTTCCCTTCTTTGCTGTTGCCATGTTGTGATTGTTCTTTGTCATTGCTGTTTTGGCAGTTGACGGTAAGGAAAGACAAGTTCAACTTTGAGGTGGTTATTTGTGGAGGGCCATGTCCTGGCAGCCGCAGGGGTGGTAGCAATGTAGTGAAAAGAACTTCTTAATGGTAAGTATGCGATTTTGACGATTTTGTACACCAATATAAAAGTGTATGTTAACACATCTGCATATCGATTAAAACATGCAATAAAGCTTTATTTGCAGAGACTATGGGTTGTTCTACAGCAGCATATATCAAGCTACTTGTTTCATATGTGTTTTTTACAATAATTACAAAAACCCCTTACAAATATTTATGCATAGTTACAGATAAATATCCCGTTTTGTATGGCGAACTCTGACAGATGTACATTTCAGGAAACGTGTTAAAAAGTTGCACGTAACATCAGGCAGGTTGTCATACCCTTGAAAATGGTACTTCTGCAATGATATGCCACCTAACTGTTACTGCTGGAACTCCAACGTTTCCGAGTTCCTGACAGCATGGCCTTTTGGAATATATCCAGCACCATGGCGGTATATTAGAAACGTAATAAAGTGTCACATACAATGATATTTAAATATACTTCAATATAATATGCAACATTTGAAAAAAATGTTGTCGAACACCCCATTCCACTAGTGCAGAGCACATGGATGTTAATGCCTAATCTAATATCAATAGCCACATCAAAACTGCTCTTAACTCGGTTACCTCTAAACCTTTCCACATCAGTTAAATATAAGAATAGAGCTTTATCTTGTATCACGTAATTAAACAACATATCCTAATTTAGCAAACCTTGGCGGGTCAACCACAAGAGACAATCGTCTGTCATACACTACTGGCTCTAATTTGGTTCTGTTTTCTTCGATTTGGTTTGATTTTACTTATTTACGTATTTATCTTTCATTTTTTTAGGTTATGTTATACATAGTGTGCATTGGAAGCATTATAAAACTTACCACATCAAACGTTTGGCTTAAGTCTGAGAACGTTGACTAAGTCGACTTTCTTGCTATAAGTAAATTAGCTGCCAAATGAAATCAAACAAATCATTCCTGTTTTACTCCGGCTAATGTGCTACAATATTTACCCAGGAAAACGTCATAGTGTAAGTTCAGATCAACCGAACAAGGGAAAAAAAAAGCAAAGTATGTGCAAATGTTTGATTATCTGGGTAATTACCAACATTGGAAACTGATAAAGACGTTAATGGAACTGTCGGAAAAGGCTGAAACTAATTAAAGAAAAGTTTATACTTTGGCGGGGAATGCTACTATCTGACCTTGAATAGCTCAGCTAGGTCCACACATCTGACAATTACAGAGGATATACCCAACTAGGTTCAATATTTAATCAGCTGGAAATATACATTTTGTTTATGTGTCTTTTGGAATCACAATCACGCTGGTGTTTACATCTCCGAAGTGCCTCCTCGAGTTGGTAGATTTGAAAGAATAAATACTCATTTCATTTGACAACATATCATTTTCAGAAGGTTTTTCCTGAATCTTTCCTTTTAGAATTTGTCATGGTCGTGCTTCACCAGTCTAACTAGAAGTCTGGTCTTCACTAGATTCCCTGATGGGGGGATAGAGCGTCCTGTGGATTCTTAGCAGGTCTCAGCTTCCGGTAATCACTTCCAAAAAGAGTAACTAAACCATTATTATTATTATTAACACTTATTTATTAGGTGCTACAAAGTATCCGCAGCGCCGTACAATGGGGACAGAATGGGTGGGGTAGAGGAGCCCTACCCGCAAGCGTACATTCAATGTATGGGCACACTCCAAATTCCAATCATAGGGGTAATTACACATGCCCATGGACAATTTTTTGACAGCTGCCAAGTAACCTGCTGGTAGGTTTTTGGGATGTGGGAGGAAACCGGAGCACCCGGAGGAAACCCATACAGACACGGGGAGAACATACAAACTCCACACAGTTAAGATCCAAAGTTAAGGACGAGAACAAAAGCAGAATACAGAGGGAGCAAGGACGAAAACTACAGTAGAAGATGGAAATCACCTCGGAAAATAAGGCAAGATGGAAAATGCATGAAGGAACCAGTGACGGGGCTGGTGCACAGACAAACCAAAGTCAAGCAACCACAAAGGAATGTGAGCAGGATCACGGTAATAGAGAAGACAATGAGGAGATGGAAGAACGGGAGACTGAAGACAAAAGAGAAGAAGTCAGGAGACGAGCTACAAAAGAGCTACATCAGATGAACGCAGAGATGTGTAACGCTATAACGGCTGCACTGCTGATTGGCCAGTTGCCTGCCCACCTCAGAGATTGGCTGATGTCCTAGCTGCCAGGTCACAGCGAGGACACTATAATACAATGTTCAGATTACCACCAAACACCCAGAAATTTCAGAAAGTTCCCGGGTAAAAAGAAGGGTTATTTTTGGTTAGAACCTGAGTCTCCCGTAGTCTGAACGGGCAGATCTGGGTTTCTACATTCACTAGTATAAAAAAAAAAAACAACAACTAAATCCTGGGTCCATGGAGCAGTCTGAATGTCTCCATCGACCTCAGGAAAATCACGTCCACGACAAAAAACTGGCTTAAAAATCTGGTAATCTAAACACAGTATTAGTAACAATGTTTGACGTATTTGAAGGGTGAGATACTGCTCAGAAATTAAAGCATGTCTATAAGGCTGGTAGGTTTTACTTGTAATATAGTGAGGTTATTGCACAAGCGTAGGATGAGACTCAGCAATATACTTTGTGATATACTGAATGTTTATTGTAACTTTGTAGTTTGTTTACTGTAATATGTGTATATATCTTCTGTGCAATGGTATCAATTTGCACTGCAGTGTAGATATAAGAGTATTGTTTATATGTGTTTAACTGCTTATGTGCTTATGCTTTCAATATGCCTACATAAGTCTCGTTTGTGACTTTTTTCCATAAATATATGATTTTTATTTATTCATTTTTTATTTTAAGTGATTCATTAAAGTTTTTTTTTACTTATTCAATATTTTTCTTTGTGTCTGTATGTGCCTCATATGTATCGTTCTATTTTATATTTTCTTTTGGTGTCATAAGAGGGAACCAGATAACCTATTCGTGTTCCAATTCGTCTTCCACCTTGGTAAAAGTGTATTGTGCATGGCAAAATATACACTATCCAAAATCAGCAATGTGGCAAGTGTGGTGCACCATGGGCTATAGATGACAGAGGTGAACGACAGCTGCAAAGATGCATTCAGGTGAATACATGTGCAACTGTTGACCAACTAACCACCCAAGGGACTGCCAAAAGTGTATACTCAAAGACAGTCCAGAGAACGTCGCTCCATATGGGGCTGTGCAGCAGACATCTGGTTAATGCACCTATGCTGACATGGGTGTCCATGGAGTGGTGACAGGTGGTTTTTCCAGATGAATTAAGTTTTATGCTTTATTGAACAGGTGGATATTGACGTATACGGCCCAATCTGTGAGACCACCTTGATCTGGTGTTTGCACCATGGTTCTTCAAGCGCGCAACCTAGGGCAGCTGGCCAAGGAACGGGAGTCAGCATGGCTCCACATTCTTGTGAGTACATTCCAGAACCATACTGACTTTCCTGCCAATCTCACAGTGGTCCAAAAGGTTGTTATTCTGGCTATTGACAGGTGGTCACAATAATGCACCAGGACTGAGTATATTTCGGCCACTATGCTCTTCTTTGTCCCACTATGTCCTCCTTCATGACACTGATATAATGCGTTGTAGCGTCATGGGCCTTTTTGACAATGGAGGCCTGTGTCGTCCCAGTAGTCCAAATGATGACTCCATCCCAGCTCTGACCTGACTCCACCC
The DNA here is from genome assembly GCA_016617825.1 of Platyplectrum ornatum. Classification (NCBI taxonomy): domain Eukaryota; kingdom Metazoa; phylum Chordata; class Amphibia; order Anura; family Limnodynastidae; genus Platyplectrum; species Platyplectrum ornatum. The sequence goes on along the minus strand of JABWIB010001487.1, from coordinate 26,052 downwards.
AGACCCCAACCCTTTTTGCTCTGTGTGGGCTTAAATTAAATTAAATTAATTAAAACAAAAACACATTACTAGTTTTGTCCTCTTATTTTGTCCTCAAATGGCAGGTGGAGAAATCAAGACTGCCAAGTAAATGCAATGTCTCCAGATAGACTTTATTTTTAAGAGGGAATGTGAATTTCAGAACATGTTCAAGGTCTGTCAGAGAAAGTTATAAAAGTGTTCATCAAAGGGGGAGAGTCTAGTAAAAATAGAAGCGGAAAAAAGAAACAGAAAGAGCTCAGACCAAGAGGGCAAAACCTGTAATCCCGAGACTTTACAAAGCTCGACAGACACCAACTACAAGAACATACAGTATCTCCTTACAGATTATTTCATCCAGTGCTCCGGAGACCTTTCTGTAAACTATAGAGACAAAATGATGCTTGGCAGGCCACGGGATGAAAGATAACAGGGCTCATAACTCCGGCAACTTCAACTGAACAGTTGGAACACTCAGATGCTAAGTAACCTATATAATATACACACCTCCCAACCTGGGCTGGTGCTAGGTGTCTGGGCACCCTAGCAGGCCTAGCACCGCACCCCCCCCTTCCTGGCTGTCAAAATAATTTTCACGTTTTTTCTTTAAAGAAATGCTTTTTATTATACTGGCGATCTGTCGCCACGCCCGGTCTAATGGGCACACCGGCCCTGCTCCCAATTGTCCTGATTTCGGATGACTGTCCTGATGTCACACGCCCCGATAAGGGGACAAAACAGTGTTTTCTTCTTTTTTATGTTTTCTTTATTTTGCCATACCAAATACAAGGACAAGACCAAGGTTGCCGACTCTACCGGAATGCCCGGCAGGCCCTTGATGCATCCCAATCCAGATTTTCTTAAGGCATGTCCTGGCATTTGGAAGTGCATTCAATTGAGTGGGAGATGATGAACTTACATAGCTAGTATAGCTTGCCAGTTGTTGATCCCAGTCGGTCCTTTGGAACCCATCTGTAGTATTTCGCTTTTTTTTATGAAAGCTGATATCCGATTGGCTGCTATGAGAAGCAATAACTAGACCTCAATGACTCATCCCCATCATTGGATTGTCTTGAAATCGTGAGTCAGCAATGAGCGATGGCCAACTGGTGTCTGGGATAAATCCAGAGGTGTAGCCCACAGGCATGAATGAGCAGTCACAAAATCCAACCACTGTATGCTAAACACTCACTAGCTGTGATTCAACCCTCTGTTGCTCTCCTTCATCCCCCTGCAGCCCAAGGTGTCCTCCCATTACAGGTATATTAGGACATAATTGAGATAACCAAAGGGGTTTCTAGTGTAATCTATGAGCAGTGATGATGAAACCTGTCCAGATGTACTGTATCATTAGCAGCCACTTTCCTCTTGGTGACTGGATGACTGGTAATTGTTCTCTAACCACGGCTATGATGATCCTACAAACAATTCTAGTTCATGCTGACAAAGCTAATAATATAATAGCCTCACACCGTCCAGGCATGGGCACGATGTTCTATAACTACAAGTTCCATCATGCTTTGCCAGGATTCAGCTATGCGTATGCTGTTGGAGAATGCTAGTGGTTGGAGCCACATCTCATGTGGCTTGTTTCCTATACAGGGATCAAGAATGACACTTATCAACACATAAGGACCACCTGCTTAATATTGAACGTCTACGAGTGTAGATGCTAGACTGTGGACCCCATCAGCCAGCGCCGATGCTGTGCACATTACCCTATTGTGGCCACTAGATCTTGGGTCTATATTTACTAAACTGCAGATTTGAGCTCACATTCTCCAGCTTGTAAATAAAGACCTTGGTCGGTAACGATGTTCATGGATGGCCAATGTCAAAATATCCTTTACATGAATAACAGGATCAAGGGTATTTCCACCATTGAACCATTGAACAGATCATCACGATGCCTCCCCTGGCTCGCCTTCTTACCATGGTCATACCTCCCAACAATTGCCCAGAGGAGACTAATCAGTGGAGGAGGAGGGAATATAAACACTGATTGTCAGGGGCAGGCTGGCATGGGTGCCAGGGTGCCAGATGGCACCCGGCCGGCTGATCAATATATATATATATATATATATATATATATATATATAAAACATTTATGGGCTGTTACTTATGGGCCACTACTGTGGGCTTGCCC
>JABWIB010001487.1:4156-22598 GCA_016617825.1 Platyplectrum ornatum | reverse complement strand
CCCAGAAACCCCTCACAATGTAACTGTATTACATGCGGGTTATATTAAGAAACTGACACACTGTTTAAGTAAATTAGACGTATTAGATGGCTCTATATAATGTATATGCGGTATATTAAGATTTAGGAAAGACACATAATATACAGTATATAGTGTATCAGGTGTCAAAGTGGGAATTTAGAAGTGGTGGTATAGAAACATTGCATATAATAGAAGTCAATGGAGCTTTGTCATTTTTAATTACATCAGTTGGAGAAGTGCTGGTATGGCATACCCCTGTATACACCCCCACTTCGAGCCTTGTAGTGTCTATAATACACCCCATATATATTATAGAATATTCCTTCACAGAATCCAAATATGTACTTTATATAGTGTGTCTACTCCAGATCTCTATATTACAGGGTTGGGGATGGTGCACTAAATAAAGTACATATTAAGTAAAAAGGGGATAGCACATACTGTAATATATGTGGGGTATATTAGGAGTTTGGAGATGGGTCACTATGTACTGTATATCCAAATATAACCCATATATATTATAATATGTGCCCCCCCCCACCCTAGCCAGCCACCTCAGCTGGGCAGGAGCCCAAAAAGAACGGGGGCCCGCCGCCGGCAGCAGAGGCAATTCCTCACTGAGAAGTCATGCTGCCGGGCCCCCGTGCTTTCAGGGCCCTGGGAAACCTGCAAGTGCTCATGGGTATCCTGAGGCATATAAAGTCGTAGTCAAACAAAAATATTATTTTTGCATCCATATTACAAACATACAACGTTAGCATCTTCGTTCCCCAGCCTCATATATATACCTGTCCCCTATACCCCCCCCACCCGCACCCCGTCATCGTATGGGATCAGGAACAACATGAGAAAAACATTTGCTTTGAACGTATCCGTTGTTTGGAAATGCCATCCACTTTCTCAGTATTTTTTACATTAGACAAAATGTGGTATAAACAAAAGACAGACATTCGAGCAATTAGTTGCCAATACAGCATTATCCCTGGTGGAAAATGCACGCTTAGGGAATTCTCCTTCATGCAGACTTCCATTATACATTCCTGTGCCTGCACTTCTCTCATTTAACCCTTAAACCGCCCAAAGGTGCGCCCCCCTGTCCCCTCTCTCCCCACCTCCCACAGACCGCACCGTCCATCAGTGAAAGGGTTACCGGGAAAGGACTGCAAGCTCATTAGCCCGGCATTCCTAGAGCCGCGTTTGGATTTGATTATGATTGAAATGACTGGTTGAGTCTGTTTAGATCCTGTATGTCTATGTTGTCTTTGAGCCACATAATCGCATGTCTCGTAATTAGACTTTTGCAATGTTACCATGTTACTCCTCAGCGGCCTTAACACAATATCCGATCCACCGCTCTGGGCCTATGATAAAATCGATTATATATTGAACGGGGTTGATTCATCATCATTATCATCATCGTCATTCGAAGCGGGACCTCATCTAAGAATAGTTCTATATGTTTTCAGAAGGAAACTCCGCTGACTTTACATCCAGATGTTTCACTTAAAAGAAGTAAAATATTCTTATTTATAAAATATACACTGCATGTTGATAGTGTGGAAGTGCAATTGTTTGTCTTGTATAGGAGCAACACAAGGTTTAATATCAACCTGAAGTATTTCTGTCTTTACCTAATTATTTATTACACTATTCTGAAGCCAAAACTTAACAAATGGGAAATTATTTTGTCATAGGGGCGCCTTGAAAAATTATGGAGACCCTAAGGGTGCCTCGAATTAGAAAGTTTGGGAACCACTGGGTTAAGGGATAGGGCAATGAAAGAGGAGGGTAATGGTAAATAAGAAAAGGCAGGGCTTCGAAAAACTTACCCGTTAGCGCTGCAGGAGTGATTAAACGCCCGCTATCGGGGATTGCTCCCTTCACTGTTCTGTTATCTGCGACAGCCCTTACATATAATACATACAAGCACAATGCAGTTACATCCAGATACATTCTTATTTGTCAATTATCCTTGTGTTAGATAATACATTGTAATATATAGCGGATATGGTGATTATGCTGCATGTGCAGTGGAGGAACTGCCGGAGACATTGATTAATCCACCAAAAGAGCTATAATTATTAAGTTTCACATCCACATATAATTAGACATATATACCACCCCAATCCCACAGAGCTACCATAATTCCATGCTTGCAGCATTTATGATACATTTAAATATGCAGGCAAAGCAAAACATATGAATTATATTATATACATTACAGCACAGTGTGTAATACCTTTGTGTGGGAAAATGATATAAAAATATTGTAATAGACTATGACAGTATTAGGGACTATTCAAAATATATCATTTTCCCTCATGATTAAACAGTGAATAGATTAATAGGGTCAAACCTGAATAAAGTGTGAAAGTGTCAAACAATTTACAAATAAAAATGAAACCTTAATATTATCTTATATTCACTCTATCATACTATAACACCAGTACACCAGTACACCAGTATATATATATATATATATATATATATATATATATATATATATATTGTGATGTATCATACTCCTTTAAGATATTACAAATTACAAAGTATTATTCTAGTATCTACTAAATCACAGACATGTCTTATATACAGTCATGTTAATGTCCTTTTACTGTGTGACAGCACAGATCATACATGCAGAAAGACAGCTGTGTGACATAGGTGGAGTTGAAGTCCACAGTATAGTGTCTCTGACAACGTGGACAGATGGTAATATAAAGCTGAACACACATTGAGACAGAGCAGGCTGCCAATTTATCCGGTCAGTCCCTGTCCACTGGTGGTTGGGGGTGGGATGAAGAACAGAAAGGAGAGAGGAGAAAGAGCAGGCTGAGAAATAGGACGATGTAGGGCGGCCACTAGTGGCCAGAGGGTTATATGCATTTTAAACAACCATAGCATTTACTCAGAGGAACAGGGCTGCCATCAGGGGGGGACAGACAGTCCCGGGCCTGGCCGTCCCTCCACCCCCCAGCAGTGGCCCGGTGCCCTGTACTGGTGTGCCGGCCACTGCCGGCAGCCTGCATTAAATCACATAGATGCCATTATTGGCGTCTATGTGAGTTTAAATAGGCCTGACGGTCTCCTGCAGTGATATCATGACATCATGACGTCCTGCCGTTATGTGGGGGGCCCGGCCACCCGGGCCCGGGCGATCGTGCGATTCTTGCAGAGGAGTATATAAGGCTAGAAAGGGGTTTGAATACAAGTCAAGTATATTAGGGATCTGTACATGTCTCATTATTTAACGCACATATGGGGTTCTTTAAGGGTCTGGGAATGTCAGATAATATAATACATTAAATGGATTATACCATTTTTACAGTATATAGTGTGCCATGTTCCTGAGCTTCCAGCAATCAGTTACTATGGTAACCACCTGTGTATAAGACAATCAATTACTAAGGTAACTACTTGTGTTGAAGAGAAAAATGTTTTTCAAAAATTCAGTTAGTTCCTTTAAACCAGATGAGAGACAGGTGGAAGATCAGGAGCGGAGCATTATGTACCTGGTGGAATGGGTCAGGTTGGAGGGTCTGACGCCTGTGCGTAGCTTCTCTTTAATTAATGGAAGGAGGTGCTGCTTATTTTCACCAGTCCTCGGAGCAATGATCAGAGTCTTTGACTAGTGCTTACGTCTTCTGGGCCTACGTACTACAAAAGGACTTAGACAAGCTAGTGCTGCTAGGCCATTGGATGGTCCCTCAAGCTCAAGGATCAGGCCCGTGTTTCTATGTTCCTAATCTCAGTCATTTTACCCTGAATGAGGATTCACAAAGATCTAAGAGCTTCCATTCTCACAGAATACACACGATCTGGTGTCCACATGGCGCGTGACTACGGGGCAAGACGGCCAGTCTCTGTGTAATGACTTGACTTTTGAAATGACGGTTCATTGCAAGCAAAGCACACATCTTTATTTCCTCCGTTTACCCACTTTGTTCCTCTTGTAATGTTCTGACAAGCTTTCAAATCTCAAACAACCATCAATCTTTCCTGGGAGTCCTTCGCCTTTACGGAAATCAATTAAAAAGCCTAAGTAGTATATAAACAGTATATCCAAGCTGCTTACCCATCTGAATTCATGTCACAGAATGGAATCACCTCTTGGCCTCTATGTCCTACAATTCCCAGGAATGTCAACTGCAGCCAGCTGTTTGTACAAGGGAAAAGGATCTCGTTTCCACCAGAGTAACGCAGAAGTGTTTTCTGATGTAATCTCCTATTATGCCCGGCATTTTACGAAATATTCCGCGACATTCTTGTGAATTTTTCATGTCGTTTATTTTATGTGCAGCTGAAGCCTCGGCTGATTATATTAGGAGCCAGCTTCAGTCCCAAACAAAGACATATATTATTTAGCTGGAGGGACCCGGGAGAATATATTAGAAAGGGTTTTCTATGAATCTAAGGGCAATTTCCTAGCCCCCATATTTTCAATGTTATTAAGGCAATCAAAACCTAGCAGGGGATAGGGATAGAGAAATAACAAAACTGTGGGGAACAGCAATAACCGAAGACAGAATTACAATATTTTACCATGTTTATCATGGAGAAACATATTTTCTGTGCAAATTGGGTCAAGGCTCCATATCAGTGCTTAATATATAAAACGGCTCGCAATTCCAATGCATAGAGAGATGCAAAAAATACAAGGTCTCTTATACAGAGGTAATGGGAGTAGCCAGCAGAAGAGATCGTAAAGAACTATGACCCCTTATTACGTACAATTATGAGATTCCGAATAGTGCTCTGGAACTTCTGGGAGCTATCCCCCCGATTTTGACCCAGTGATGCTGATTGCTATCAAACACCATCCCCTGTTTAATGCTGTTATCTGCTGAGGGCGGAGCTTGATTATGCAGATTTATGCAAATAGGGTCAGTATGGCTCCATCCACACTTTATGCTACTACGATTGGAAGCAATGTTATTTGGGAGGAGGGGCTTATGCAGTTTAATGCATAACGTTCCTTAGTCCCAGGTTAAGTGGTGTCAGATGGGGGGTAATAGATTGCTATATTTTGGTGCCCCCCCATTTTGCAAATATTATTGGTAGCTGTATCCTTCCTCATCCCCTCTTTGATCTCCCAAGGGAAGAGATAGGAATTAAATAAGAATATTGTATATTTGTGACATAAAATGTCAGTATTAAGTTTTTTGATGTTAATATATAATTGTTCTCTCACCTATTATTCCATGACGATAAAACTCTGCTGGTATTTAGCAAACTCCAAAATCCAAAAGAATATGTCCGCATCATCTCAGGAAACCCATGGAAGATATCTGGGGAGCCTCCTTCTCTGTTCACAGCCACCGGATTCCAGCAAGTCCGAGCAGGCTTAAATACGTGCACCTACGTAAATGTATTTTGATGTTAATGGAAGTAATTGTGTTTCATTACGGAAATTCCAACATGACCCTATTCTATATTTTACTTTGTGAATGTGTTTGTAATTATGGTTTTTACGGTGGTTTATTTTCATTTTTTTTATATTTTTTATGTGCTATATTGCAAACAGACAAACAATATATATGGGACAAAAACTTTTTATTTCGGTATATAACAATTTCATGTTGAATTCACCATGTGCTTCGCTTTTCCAGTAACTCCTATAGGGTTTCATTAAGAAAAAAGTTTGGAAAGTGCATTTTCTCCATACCTGGGGTGGGTATAAGTGTAAAGTCACAAGCGAAGGGAAAGAGAAATGACATTTCTAGCGCCCAAAATCTACTTTGCACACTGTGTAACACTTGTTTTGTGCCTTTCGACCATTCGGATTAGCTATTTAGAAATGTCTTCTGCTATTCCTGCCTCTAACGCTATAACAAAATAATATAATAAATGGATTACATAAGATAGCGCTCTTCTCCTTTCTTCATTTATTTACTTGATGATTCTATCTATTTCAGTATACAAAGCATATGTTAGATGAAGGAAAGGACAGCGATGTAACACCAAGGAAAGAGCTGCTTTGTGGGAAAATAAAGTTAGATAAGAACGATAAGTGTTTATCTTATCCCTGTGAGGGACGATGTATGACAGCATCATCACTTATCATTTTATTTGAAACTAATACCACATTCAGATTTCCAACCCCGGTGATCTGTGGGCGCACGGACCAGCTGTTTGTTCACACTGCACAATGCACCCGGGTCAACACTGTGCATAGGCAGCCTGGGACCCGGCTTATAACAGCAACCCTTTCTTTTTAGCTGGGACTAAGACTTGGGCTAAAGAAAGCCGGGGTTGCCGTTCAGACTGCATGAAAAAAGCCGGGGCTATCATGAAGCCCGACATTTTCATGAAAACCCCAGCTTTTTCCATGCAGTCTGAACGGGGTATTAGTTGAAATTTTATTTCAGATTATGTGGACTCAGGACTTATGCTGGGTACACATCAGCAAGATCATCTTTCCAATCAAGAGATAAATGACCCTCACAGCAGAAATCTGTTAGATGTGTACTCGACAAAATGCATGTTTTGTGAGTGCACACTGGACTCATTTCTGCTGTGAGGGTCATTTATCTGTTGATTGGAAAGATGATCTTTCTGATGTGTACCCAGCAAAAGTCTAGTCTAAGTGCGTTCAGCCTAGTTCATTTTTTTGTTCATGGTTCAATAGCCAGCATAGTAGAAGCATCTCACGGGGGGGGGGGGAAATTACCTGCTCCTTATCTCTGAGATGGTGCAAGTGGAAGATGGAAGCGGATGGATTGGATGTCCAGATCTATGTCCAGTTCTGTGCGCTTGGTCTCTTTCAGTGCCCAATACACGGATTGGAGTTGGAGATACACATACAGATTGGATCAGGGAAGAGAGTAAGCTGATCCGCGGGGATCTTCTTTCATACGGAAGCAGATCAGTATTTACCTGGGAATAATATTTTGAAATATGCAGCGCATATAACGGCAGCGGCTCAGGCAGCAATGTGTTTATCCTGTCATCTCATTTACTTATTTATATGCTGATCTCTTCATTCCTTTGATGTCCCACTTTCACGGCTGACGGAAAGCAGAGCGTAATGCTAGAAAAACAATTATGTATGTATAGAACATTATTACTGCCTAAGTTTTTATTTTAAGGGCATAGAGATTGCGTTTTTTTGGGGAACAGAGAAAAGACTGTGCCACTGGGGTTCATCCATAATGTATCAGTTAAAATGACGTTAATCTGCTTTATTCTTCTTAATGTAATAAAACTTATGTACACAAAACTTTTACAAACTTTAATACAGACAAAATAGTGATTGTAAAGTTTTACAGCACGACAAACACATCGGAGAAATGTTTTTTTTTTCTCAGTGGCTCAGATTCAGATCTTTAGGCACTCATGACTTAAGTGGCCATACACTATAAGAAAAATTGTTCCAGTCGAAAGATTTTTCAAGAGTGGGTAAAACCATGATGAATTGCAGGGGGGGTAAAATGAATGTCAGTGTGTGCATGCAGGGAGAATACTTTATTGTTGCATGTTGCACACAGATACTGACCAGCGTTACTGTTACACTGTTATTACACTTGTGCTGGAAACATCATCTCTCAACTCTAATACTGTTTGCAACTAATCAAATTTACCTCCCCTGCAATTCAACATGGTTTTGCCCACTCATGACTAAAGCTGGGCATACACTATAAGATAAATTTTCTTCATCATTGCCTAGTCGTGAAGAATTGCAGAGTATATAAGATGCAATTGCATTATAATATCCATTCAGACCTACTATCTTGAGTTTTTATCCAGGGGCGGCAATAAGCCGGATAGTATACTATGATTAGGTGAATACCCCTGTATGTTTATGGTTTATGTTTCATGGGTATGTGCCCTACCTATCATACAGTGGACCAGCCAGGTTATATAGTAAAAGTGCTCAGTGCTCTTTATGATCCAGTCACACAGCAGGACCAGGACCTAAGGTGGTTTAGTAGGTTGTAGAACTTGGTAAGCTTGTCTGAACAGAAGAGTTTTAAGGGAGCGCTTAAATGTTTGGAGAGTAGAGGATAGTCTTAATGGGCAAGCAGTGTTATTCCAGAGAGTGGATGCAGCCCTGGAGAAGTCCTGTAACTCAGGACAGAACAAGAGCTAGGAGATGAGTGAGGATATGTATGCTGGATCAGTCTTATTGATGGAGCCCTGAACCAGTTAGGTGTACCTATAACTCTGACAGTACTAGGATGGCCTTCAAATCTCTCCCCTTAGTTTTACATTTTTACTTACACTCTGAGCTATGAAGAAAAACAATGAACATCCAAAATGTGACAAGCATGGCACATAAGCTGAAGTTACTCATGCTGTTCCAACAGACCCAATGGTATTGGCCAACAAGATATTTATTGCATCATATAGTGTCCTACAAAAGCTCGTGGATAGGCTCATCAGTGGCCTTGAGTTCTTCATGAGATCCCTTTACTTAACCCTAGGAATAAACAGCCGCACAACAGCTGGGATTTGTACAATTTGGCTACTAACAGATTAAGCCAATTTGGAAGATGATCTGTTATTCGCTGCCGTGGCCGGCATTGCACTGGATAAGAATATACAAGCTTGTTTACGGTTCGTCTATCTCTGCATTGACATCTGAATCTTCCAGTCATAACTTTTTGCAAAAAAACACGTATAATATTTTCATCCTATAGTGTTTATGACACTTTGACACTTTAATGAATTCTATTTATCATTTTCATTAATGAAACAATAATGTAAATTGTTCAGATATCCTTGTTTATTTAAATGTAGCATGCATTGTGTTACAGATTATACTGTGAAATGAGTTGAATGAGTCCCTGGTTTCATTTAGTTCTGTTAACTTTCAGGATGTGGGAACATTTCAGAACAGTAAAATTCTTGGATAACAGAGTTCAGGAGGTGATGGTTAGTGTGACCCTAAGAGTATACAAGACCTCAAATGAACTTACGAATGTGGTGGACCTCACAGGAGCTGAAGAATGCTATCTCTTGTTTCCAATTGCATCTTAATTCAAACATGTACTTGTTCAAAAATAATGTATGAATCATAATAGAGAGCTAATACGAACAGCAAAAGGATTAAGGTCTCCATTCACAATGGGAAGATAACCTCGATTTCTGTTGATAAAGTCTGTTTTATCACGTAAAATTAAAGTTGGCAATAATTACAAACCCTTGGAGCGGGGATTAAGACGCCGTTCCGAAAGTAATAATAATGACACCTGAAGTCTCCCCATAGACATTCCTTCCTAATAGCTGTTATTAGGGGAAGAAAAAGGTGGGTATGTCTGGGGAAAACTGTAAGGATATTGTTCATATGGAACCTCAATGGGGTGTCCAATGTTAAAAATATAAAAAAAAAGAAATAGAAAAATAAAACTTACCTAATCCGGGGGCTGGCAGTCACTGCCGATGCGTGCGCCGTAGTATTCAAATATTTTTAGCACACTTTCATACATAACAATGATCTACCCTACACTTGCATTGGATAACTGGGAAAGGCATGGCTGCCATGAGAAATAGTGGGGCCCAGGACTGTCAAAACTGACATCCAGTTATTTTTGGCAAACAATAAAATACTGGTTAGCTTTAACAATATCCCACAAACACCAAATTGCTTTATTTTTACACAATTAAATTTACTATCAGTATGATACAACTCTAAATCCAGCAGGATAACTCTAGTACTATAAAGCATTACCACACTAGCAATGTTTTTGCAAATTATAATTTTTTATTTTTTAGCAAGCTGTCAGATTGTGTAATAAACTGGTTCACTGTTCCTCGTCTGTCAGTCTACACAGTCGTAACACACACAAGATAAAAACAGAGAACATTTGTTTCGGGGCTTCGTGGAAAACTTAGGATGAATCTTGTAATTAAGACAACTGGTCCAGCGTGTTGCCCGTCCCCTCTCCTCTCCGCAGCTGCTCTAGGCCATCCCCATCGTGCTGGATACTTGCGGTTTGCCCAACATCCTGATTTTGTTTACTGTTTACACACTGATGTCTTGGCTATAACATCTGTGTGTTGACTTCAAAGAATAGCATTTAGTTTATTTTCTAGTAAACCCAAGTACATTTGAGGTTCCTTTCTGCAGAGAACGAGGATCGGAATCATTTTTTTTTTTTGTAAGCGGAAAAGATTCCTCTGGTTCTGGTTGTTCTTCAAAGTCTTTTTCACGTCGGGGGATCAGAAGTCACTGCAGTAAAACCGGCACTAATGGAATATGATTCTCATTTGAATGACCAGATTGGAAATGAGTATTATTTAATTAGAAGGGAATCACATGTTGGGTTTATAGACGGAGAGGAGCACATGGGTTGCGTGTGTCAATAAATGGTTGTCTAGGATGTGAGAGGGATGTTGGCTGTTAGACAAGTCTGAAGGCTGTTATTCATCACTTCATTTCTATTTAGAAGAATAGTAGAGTGTTTCCTCGTCTTTTCTGACACCTTTTATACATCCCTCATTTTTAGCATGAGCGTGATCTGTGTGGATTGAGGAGGAGACACAGGGGTTGCATTGGCAGAAACATCTTTCATATGCGCAAACTGAATGAACTGAGGGGTGATATCTCAACTCTAAATTAGTTTATTAAAGTAAACCTTATCAATTGTTGTGGGCTGGGTTCATTCCATTGTAACCCTAACCATAGTCGCTCAGATCCTGAATTACCAGATGTAATGTCCTGGTCCTTCATCCCACCGCGGGGTTGTACAGAGCAGGAAGCTAATGCAATATTGCCCTGTCACCGGGGGAGGCATGCACATAGTACAGTAATTCAACTTGACTGGTCCAGACTTCCCCACCTCATTTTACATGGGGACCAGGGCCGGACTGGCCATCTGGCAGTTCTGGCAAATGCCAGATGGGCCACTGGAGTGATGGGCTGCTACCAAGTGCTGCTGGAGAACTTCAGCCATCCACCAATCAGTGTGCTGACAGCCATTCGCTGACTGGCTACCGGCTAGAAGAAAAAGAGGCTAACTATCAGCAGTCTGATTGGTGAAGAGCTCTAGGTGGGCCTGTGTGCATTAAATGCCAGGACTGCTTTTTAGTCCTAGTCCGGTCCTGATGGGGACTGTATGTAAATCTTATGGTAGGATGATTTTAGTGGCATAATTATCTTGTGATCAAGGTAAGCTGCCTTTCTCTGGTCTTACGGTATTGAAATGAAATCATCATCTGCTGATCACAGTTGAATTCTTGTAGGGTCTTCTGGAAAGGGATGGTCAGGGAGGTACGTCTCACCTGGACCCAATTTAAAATCAGCAGCTGGTTAAATCATTGATGTGTACACATAAGTGTAGCTGGACCCCAGTAGGTTTGAGTTTCTAAAACTTGGCCTCACCGCTGGATGCGCTTATTTTGAGATTTATCCTGTGGTGTCCTCATGGCCTTGAATAAATATCCATGATGATGATGATGATGACACCAGCAGCCCTAGCCAGAATCTATATTGACCGCTTACATGCACGTCCATTGAATTATTCCAGGAAAGCTTTTCCCCATTGGATTCCTAAAGCTGTAAAACACAGATGTGGACCAAGCTGTTCGAATTCCTTTACATTTGACATGGAAAAATGCAACATCCAGACTAATGAACAACACTGTCAATACAATGCTGCCTCTTGTGTCAATCATATTCCTTTACATTATATGACGTACAAACTATTACCACTGGGCGAGATACCAACCTCTTGAGTTATGAAAGCAAGTGGATTCCAGAGCAGGAACTCAGTTGACTGAAACCATTTTAAGACATCCATAATGTTAGAATGGGCACCAACAGGCGAAACAATATATCTAAATGCGACACCATGAAGGTTAGGTATAAGTCTGGATTGGCCTATTGCCACCTGACACAGGGTCAAGGTGTTCCAAAAAAATAATACTGCTCATGGTCTCCATACACAGCACTATTTGGTTATTGTCATAACTCTTCTGAGAGACTCCAGGATGGGTCCCTGAACCCAGATCGCAGCTCTGTTCTCACCGTCGCCTTGCCTCCCCCTAATGAAGTGGTGCCCCAAGTTCCTACTGGGAAATCCATCACTGAGTGTCACTCTGTGGAGTGGGGAAATTGATGCCTTTGTGAGCTAATAATAAGAAAGTTTGTTTTATTTTCACCGGAGGTCTTGCATGTTTGGAATGCATCTCATGAGGCCCAGAATAAGGATTTTAATGATAATTAATCATCATCATAACATCTTTATAATTTTTTTTTAAAACGCACACAGCATTTCTTTGTGTTCAAAGTTTGCAAATCTAAACTTGCAGAGGTACAATTACCGCACACATGCATCAATAAGTGTACATCTCAGTGTTCCTCGACTGTCTTTTGTCATCTTTCTAGCCTTCCTTCGCCTTTATGTTTGTTTTATCTGACCCTGTGTCCTGTACTCCTCATACACAGAGCCACTACAAGCCTATAAGCTGTATAGAGAACAGTGCAGACTGTGTTTGCCCATTTACCGGACTCCATGGTAACAGCTTAATCCTCATTTAAGTAAGATGAATTGGTGAAGAGAAAAGGAGAGGAGGAGAACCTACATGGGTATCGCGAAATCATTTCAATATACTACACTTTATATGGCATCTTAAAATGTTTCTCCTGCAGGAGATTAGGATGGGTGCCATTAAGTGCTGCCAATCCATAGTTATGATTGGGGCGACAGTGGACGGATGGAAAGTGCAAGGGGCTCTCCGTCCATAGTTAAGTCTTGTCCTTTGTGTGGCAGATATAGGAGAGTTCATTAGTTAATTATAAGTTATTATTATTTATTATGTATTCTAGAACTGTTAGAATACACAGTAAACAGTAGAGATGTAATATGATCTGATTGGTTGTTACATTATGATTACTTTCCCTTTCCTACAGTTTAGTAAATCTAGGCCTTAGCATTAGATTACATTTGATTTTATATGTACGTATATGTATTTTGTTTTGCACAACAGGTATAAGATCAACTAGACATGCCTCCTCCCACCTTTAAATCTGTCATTACCTTTACATGTACACTACTATAGTGCAATTTGTTTTTTGGGTTCTGAAGGAACTCTGAAACACTTCTCTGAAAATCCATTCATGGAATCCAGAATTATGATGTATCTCGGCCAATGGATGGAATGGAAATATATGACTAAGACACACTGGAAAATTCCAACATATCAGGAAGATTCAAAGGTGGGGATGTTGCCCATAGCAACCAATCCGATTCAAACTCTCGGTTTCATTTTACATGGAGAATGTGAGATCGAATCTGATTGGTTGCTATGGGCAACATCCCCATGTTTTAATCTCCCTGCTTAGTAAATTAAGGCCCTGGGTGATTCTAAAGAAGGTATGGAGCATTGCATTCTGTAGTTACTTACAGATGTACATCATTTTCAAAGGCCATGATAGGTTTTGTACTGGCTTATTGTTTATGGGGACTGTGTGTTTGTGGAATGGGGGTTGCAAAGAGTTTTTGTTCAAAGACAGATTCAATAATAAATTGATCAAACAGAATTACCGAACAGTTACTCTAAGCGCAGTGCTACAAAACTACATGTTTGCTGCCTGCAAGGCAATATTCAGAAATGTTAAAAGAGAAAAGAAAGAAAAATATTCTGTATCATAAGAAAAGACCATGAATGGAAACTCTCTAACGACTCCTGATACTGGGGAGGGTATTTCAGAAACAAATGCTCAATACAATCTAAGGCAGTAATTTACAAAAATAAAACAATGCACATGAAGGCTGATATAGAGGTGAGCAGGGCCAGACTGGCCATCTGGCAAATGCCAGCTGGGCCGGTGCAATGTAGGAGATGAGAAAGCTGCAGACCAAATCTACAAAAAATAAATAAAAACTAATAATAATAACTATATATATATATATATATATATATATATATATATATATATATATATACACACACACACATAAAATCATAAAATCAGGTTCTGTATCCAAATATGAACTCTCACAAGGTGCTGAAGATGCTGGGTAAGTTTATAAAATGTCTTTTTTATTCATGTTGCTAACAAAATCAAAATTAGATAGATATATATTAGATATATATACATCTCAATGGCTATTAATAATATATATAGATTTTTTTTATTTTTTACATGCTGTAAGCGAATAACAATATTATAAGTGAACCCTGGGGCTGATTTTTTAGTCCCAGTCCTTCCTTGGCTATTGTATCCATCGAATATACAGAATGGGTTTGGAAAAGTTGAGCTCAGCAGAGTAAAAACTATGGATATCACCAATTCCATGGACAAACTCAGGATTATTAAAAAGTGATTTTATGTCTATATTTATTTATTTCATCCAAACAAATTAAGCTCCTCTTATACTGACTATGACAGGACAATATCCTATGTTCACGAAAACTACTGTGTGATATAGATGGAAAGGAAGAAAATGAATCGACATTAGCTGATATTCAGCACACTGTGAGACAGAGCAGGCGCAGCTGATCAGTCCCTGTCCTCTGTCCTGCTTGGGAATGAAACTGAGGAACAAAAAGGAGGGATGTGAAAGAGCAGGCTGGAAAGCAAACCCTGAGTAAAATATAACTGGAGATGGGGGTTTCTAGGCACACAGAAACCCCCCTCTAGGGTTGCCCTCGACGACTGCTTGTTTACTAGATGGTATAAAGGAAAAAGTTAGAACAAAATGAAGAACTGGTGTCGTTTTTGTGCTACTTTACAACCTGCGAGTAATATATTGGTAGAACACATTCTCTTGCCATTTTAGAGCAAACGCTTTAAGGTTAATACAGAATCAAATTATGTTAATTTAATTAGGTTAAGCATATATTCAATGTGTAACATTTTTGGCAGAGCAGGAGAACCACAACGAAATACAAGTTCCTGCAAAGGTACAGCCAATTAAACGCCCTTTCAGATTTAGAAGATATTTTCCCCGAGACCTGGCACCGAAAAATGCTGATATAACAGATATTTTGTTCATTCATTAACATGTTATACCCCGTTCACACTGACTACCCTGGTAATTCAGTCTTTTAGCACCAGAGTAGTTTGTTGGGGCTATGAATTACCCTGTTCATTAACCCTGCTGAATTACCCTGGTAATTTGCAAACTACCCTGGTCAACACCGTTCACACTGAACCAGGGTAGTTAGGTGAAACATCAGTTTCATTGTTAGAATAGAGCCGTGATTGGCTTTCCATAACACTTTGCATGCACTGAACCGTAATTTAGATTTGGGTCAACGCTGGCACCTGTTCAACAGCAACCCAGTCTGTTCCACTGTTAAAGATTCCCAGTCAAACCCCACCAGTGCCCCCTATATCCTGCCAATAAAGACAGTATGTTATAATGGCATACTTAGCAAACAAAAAATATATATATATGCTTTGTCCTCCAGCAACTACAGGTTAATGTTAAATGTCTTCTTGCCAACCATAATGTAGGTTCCTTAGCAACCAGAGATTAATATTAAAGATAGGCAGAAATTGCAAAGCAATTAAGAGAGCGAATTACAAAACATTTTAAAAAACAGAAACAGATGTATAATAAAGCAAACACAGATGGTTCCGGGATCCTTTAGCTTAACTATGTACCTGTCAGAAAACAACTAACAGTGCCAGTATATCCTCTGCATTGATTTAGATGGGTACTACTGAGTAAAATAAGACTGAGATCAGCACATTTTGCTATATAATGTATATAATAATGTCATTGGTTACAGTACTATTTATACCTTTCTTTGCTGCAAATACATACGTGTTCAATGGTGTTAATTACTTGAACAACCTTTCCTTAAAGAAATGATATTGTAATATATATATATATATATACACATATATATATATATATATATATATATATATATATATATATTCATCACATGATACAAACCCCCTTTCTTTCAATGTAACAGTGGAGAGTAAATATGTGAGTCCAGACAACTGGTTCACAGCTGTGGTTGTGTCTCCCACTGCCAATTAATCTATTAAAGTATTATGGTAGAATGTAAAAAGAATCCCTGCAACATAACAGAATCCTGTGTAACAAGCCAGGGAAGTGCTCCAGGTGTACTCTGGAAGTCTCACACTTAGGAACCGGCTGTAGATTGATTAGAGAAACATGAAAAAGCCTTCATCTTCCTCCTGACAATGCTTCCTTTCAGCGGTAACCGTATTATACATCTATCGTCTTTGTGACGTTTTTGGAAGACTCAATTAGGAAGACTCCTCTTGACAAGCAAATACGAGCAAGAAATTGTATGCATTCCTTTACCACCTATTGAGTTTGCATAAAACATACAGATGAAATTAATAAATATTGGTCGATAAAATAGTACCAGGGCTGGATTGGCCACAGGGCAACTGGCAGGGCTGGCAGACAACCCGTGTAATCGCACCCAGGGCCGATGCTACCATTAGGTCATCTTAGGTGATCGCCTAGATTGCTGGGTCCAGTGGGGCAGCAAAAACACCCCCTCCATTTATGTTATATTAATTATATATAATATAACATAATTAGCCAGCCTCAGGGGGTGTCTGCCACTGCTCTATAGAACGGCAGTGCCCCCCTCCTATGGGAACCATAAGCGAGGAGGCAGTGGGGGGCTTGGATGGTTGGGGGGGAAGTGCTAGGTGTAGCTTAGGGTGCCTATTGACCTAGCGCCGGCCCTGGGAGCACCGCCTATAGTGGAGGTACCCCTGTAGCGGCAGCGCTTACTACAGCCGATCTGAACACTGAGCAGACTTCCCCAGTGCCAACAGTTTTGACCCATTTAGCAGTAATGTCCTACGGGAGCCCTGTAGGACCAAATCTATTCCTGTGAATGACGTGAGCCCAACATATGCGGCCACGTTTTCATTGAAAGAAATTTGCTTCTACAGGGCTATCATAGGATCCCCGTAAAACCAATATTGCCCAAATTTTGACATTTGTGAATAAAATAATAAAAAAGGGATTTAAAAAATCACCGTCCCTGATGCTGCTTTATCACGATTTTTCCATAGGTACAGAATTTTTCAGTTTTTTTTTATGATCGTATCTTTTCAATGCTCTTCCCGCACTTTCTCCTCGTACGGATTGACCATACTTGAACTCCTACGCGCGTATCACATCATGCAAGGGAGCTGTACTGCGCAATTTAAGTGACTGGCGGCTTTTTGTCTCTCCCGGGAGCGAGAGACCTTAATTCGTATGTAGGGAGCGGGACAGTGGGACAGTCGGCAAAAGCCGTAACTGCCCAGCCGAAAGCTGGACATTTGGGAGGTATGCTGTCGTTGTTCATCCAGGTTGCTGACTTTTGATTTCTCCCTCCTGTGATAAACCAAAAGACAGCAGCACGGGGGTGTGGACGAAGGTGTGCCACTGCCTTAGTCTAGGTTNCGGGCTATTCGTTCTCCTTTGATACCAGAATTGCCAGATATTCGTGAGTCTCCTGGGAATTCCGGGGATAGTCAACCACCCTGTCATAAATGTTATACAATCGTTCCTATATAGCAACAGTAACAACAAAATATATCACACTTTCACCAATAGAAAAATAATACCGTGCAATTTTTTTTGATACAACGGATACATTTAAAGAGATTGAACTCGAGAGCAGAAGTGATGGGTTAGGATCATTAAAATGATTTCCCTGTGGCGCAGTGATAGAGACCCGTGCTGTGTACAGCATTTTACACGGAACATCTGCTAGAAGTGAGTCAGGTAATGTGTACAGAGATGTCAGTCNGAGATAGTAATGATGTGGCAGGGATTTTTCCATTACATCTCAGACTCATCTGGGTGACTAACTCCTATCATACAGGCTACGGCACTGCGAGCTGCTCTTTCCAAGTCATGGAAACCTGTGTGGTCGTGTAGCCGAGCGGCGGAGGAGACACCCTCATACAGCTGTCAGCTCTGTTACCATTAACGTGAAACGATGTCTGAAACTTTTATTATGGAAAAAGGTTTGAGTGGATGGAGACACACTTCTACTCTGACAAAATGCACCCAAAATATTCTGTAAACACAACATAACTCTACTAAAGAACGCCATCTCCTGTGTTCACTGGGTTATGGATGTCAGAGTAAGATGAATGCCCCAGTGCGCTGCTTATTAACCAATAGCTAACCCGACACACTGGATGAGATTGTTAAAGCACCAACCCAATAATAGGTCACTTTATATCACATAATAACCACAATCTCCCAATAATAGTACACCATACCACATAATAACCACAATCTCCCAATAATATTACACCATGCCACATAATAACCACAATCCCCCAATAATAGTACACCATGCCACATAATAACCACAATCCCCCAATAATAGTACAACATGCCACATAATAACCACAATCCCCCAATAATAGTACACCATACCACATAATAACCACAATCCCCAATAATAGTACACCATACCACATAATAACCACAATCCCCAATAATAGTACACCATACCACATAATAAC
>JABWIB010001486.1:51901-68641 GCA_016617825.1 Platyplectrum ornatum | reverse complement strand
ATCCGTTTGATCACCGATGTCTTTTGTTTAGGTTTCCTGGCGTTTGGTCGCCGTTGGTGGTTTTTTATCCAAAGCTCATGAATATCGTGAGCTTTGGATGAAATTCGTCCTGTGAATGGCCACCTTAACTCTCTGAGGAGAGAGAAAAAATTGGTTGTGACCAGTTTATCGCACCCAGTTTGAGACAATTGAATCAGGGTTTTTTGGGGGCGCGAATTTTAATATGCAAATTAGTAAAAAAATTTATGATATTTTTTCGCTTCGCCCGGGATTGAATCGGCTCCAGTGTCACCAGACTTAAAACATAATACATACTATGCACATTACTATTATATTCCACAACTTTAAAGAGCATAGCATAACCTAGTCAGGTTGTAACACATGATATGGCTGGAAGGCATGTTCAAGAAAGCTTTTAGTGTAAAGGAAATCGACATAGACACATGGATGAATTAATGTAAGTAAAAGACTTCACATACTCTAGTAATTGAGAATATGGAATCTATTTACTTAATGACGGTAACTTCAGGTGATCGCATAAGAACAGGCTTTACCGCCTTTACACATCATTCAGAGAGTAATAATAACGCCACCTGAAGATGGTGCTATTACTTGTATCCATGTGATCACCCCATAGACCCGCCCTCTAATAGCTCTTATTAAAAGGGGAGTATGTATGGGGAGATTGTTAGGATACTGGGCACAGTGAAAATAATTGAAAGATAATTGTTTTTCCTTGTTCACATGAACATATAGGGGGGTATTTACTAAAGGTCGAATTGTCAGCGCAAATACAAATCGGACCAATTCGCTTCGATTTAGAATTCGATCGGGTGCGCGAATTATCGTATTCACGAAGATTCGAATTTGGATGGTCGAATAAAATCGAACGCGATGTGGTCCGATTTCTGGGCGCAAATTCGCCCTGAATTTGCGTCGAATTATGCCTTCGGACCCTCGATTTTCTGAAATCGCGCTTCGAATTTAGGCTGACGTCACTATTTTACACTTGTGAAATCGAAGTTTCATGAATGACTGTTCGCGGCAGCCTGTGCCATGCTTTACACAGGCAGTAACAACACTTTACTGTACGCACATTTGATTTCCATATTTTTTAGGATCACAACCAATACCTGTATGTANGTCCTATTCGAGGGTCGAATTCACAATTCGACCTTTAGTAAATGTACTTGCCAACGGCGGAGATAGGGAAAATTCGAACATTCGATTTGCAAATCGAAGCTGTAATTCGAACGATCATTCGGACGCAAATTCATTCGGACATTCGATTTTTCAGAAAATCGCCCTTTAGTAAATACGAAGAGGGTGAATTCAGACCAAAATTCAAGGGCAGAGATCGAATTTCTCAATTCGACCCTTAGTAAATACCCCCCATAGAGATATCCATTGTAAAAACAATAAAGATGTAATAAAGAGTAGAATTCAAAGCATCCTGGTGCCGGGACTTAGAAAGCCAGTAAGGAGCTATGATTATTCCTTGTTAGTAAAACATGTCATCTCAGGTTGAGTTTTCTGCAGTGCACCATGTACCGTGTTTCCCTGATAATAAGACCTACTCTGAAAATAAGCCCTACCCTATTTTTTGTAAAACAGTCCAAAATAAGCCCTACACCTAAAATAAGCCCTAGTGAATGATCCAGGACTGGGCGCATGATGGGTATAAAATCAGGACTGGGGTGCATGTTGGGGATTAAAGCAGGACTGTTTATATAAATCTCTGTCAATGTTAATTAAAAGAAGACCTACCCCAAAAATAAGCCCTATGGTTTTTTTTGGACCAAAAAAATAATAAGACAGTGTCTTATTATCGGGGAAACACAGTATTATCACATAACTCATTATCTCCAGGTCAGGAAATTACTGCTGACACTGTGTAAAAGGAAGTGATAAATGTATGTGAACAGCTTTATGTCCTCAGTAGCTCATGTCACCTGTATTGACTGATAATGCTCTCATATGTTATCTAAGCCTCGCAGGTGACTCTTGTGGAAGAATCTAACATTGGAGAATAGTTACAATAGTTTCTGCTACTGGGACGGGGCTTTAGATGTGATTTGCAGACCACACAACTTTTTGCGTATATTGCAGAGTTGATGACTTGTGATTTCTCCCTCATGGGAGAAACCAGATGCCGGCAACATAAAGCAGATTAGTCATTTAAACACTGAAATGTTCAGTAATGAGATAAATTGTCCAATTTTGTACCCAACACTAGATGGACCATGGATTTCCCTCTCCACAGATTAGAGCACGTTTGTTAACAGGGCCTCGTCATAGTGCATCACACTTTAATCCATGTTCAGTTAAAAACAACATATAGGAGTAAATTTACTAAGCGATGAGATTTCAGTTAGTGGAGATGTTGCCCATAACAACCAATCAGATTCAAGCTCTCACTTTCATTTTACACACTGGAGAATGTGAACTCAAATCTGATTGGTTGCTATGGGCAACATCCCCACTTTGCAGTCTTACCGCTTAGTAAATGTACCCCATAAAATGTAAGTACCAGGTCATTGTTCACTGTAAGTATTAGAAGTCCTGAAAATAAAATTAAACAATTACAGGCTGCAACTTTGTTGGACAGTACACATTGATAAGATGTGAACTGAAACAATAGTTTATCATGTGATTAAAGTTCATATAGAGATTTGGCATTAATACACAATGCTTACATAAATATAATGATCACATACTCACATAAAAGATACATTCGAGAAAACAACACAGTTAAACATAATTCCTAACACATGAATAACACGAGACATGGTTATGACATTACCCGAAGTAAAGAGAGATACATGACAAGGACACGACAGAAATTGTTACATGCAATAATATCAAACCAAATGCTGGACTGAATCCACGGTGGCAGAGTTATTTGACGAAATCGCTTTTATACCCATACTTCAAAGTAGTCTGAATCCACATGGTGTGTTTAATATTTCCTGCAGCTAATACTTCCCATGTGGTTGGTAGCAGATATTTCTGTAGATAGAGATCCCATAAACCTTTATGATGTCACTTCCATAAGAAGTGACATCATAAAGGTTTCTGTTGATCATATAGACATTGTGATTTTTAGGCATTTTGACAATATAACTATTAATACAACTATTACATTTTTTTAAGTATATTAAATATATTAAACTATTAATATATATTATAAAACTATAAAATATATTTTTGGACTATGGGGAGGAGGGCAGAGAATACAAGGAGAAGGTTAGGATTAGGCTATGGAGCAGGGGTGGAGCATTAAAGAGGGAAGGATAGGGTTCACAATAGGGAGGAATGGAGCATAGAAGGGGAGAGTTAAGGTTACACTAGGAAGGAATGGAGAGAAGCAGGGAAATATTAGGGTTAGGCTTCAAGGAGAATTGGTGATGTAAGGAAAGGGTTATGGTTAGGCTGCATGGAGGCAACCAATTGGATGAGGGAACAGTTAGGCTGTGGGAATGGTAATGGAAGAAGAGGGTTAGAAGGATTAACTTACCTATGCATGCAGGGGATTTGATGGTCTTTTGGTCACTGGATTGAGTATATGGGGTCAGTTTTTGTCCTCTTTTTCTGTTGAGTAAGTGCTGAGAACCACCCTGTTGAAATGGGGCTGTCCAAGACCAGTGAACCCCATGTGTGTGTATTTTGGATAAATATACTAAATGATGCAAATTATTGTTGCATATATATCAGCTTTAAAAAATTGCAATGAAATTATTTCATTTTATAAACAGTACATCCTGTAGAACAGGACATGCAAATCACTAATATGTCATACAGTATCAAAAACAAAATTATTATTTTTTTTTGTATACAAACCCGTCATGGACTAATATAGTATATTGGGATAATATCAGACAGAATTCAGTCAGTACTTTAAAACAAAAAATAATAAACACTCATCCCAGGCTAAATGTCAGCCAATAAATCGTTCCACAAAGTTCAACTTTTATTATCCCTGTACATGAAACAGAATTACGGGATCCTAGGTAAATACCAAGCGTTTAACCACCAGTTAGTCAACAAAAAGTTCCTAAAACCTAAACAACCATCATTAAATCCATCAAGGATATATTTCATTTCTGCCTAAATGGTAAAAAAAATATAGTACCCAGGGTTTTTTCTAAAATTGCTGCACCCGCTATTACTAACTCTAAACAAAGAATGGCTTTACAATATGGTTTATGCAGAAATAGATATTTAAAAATCTAGTGTCGGCTTGTAAAATTACTGTGCATAATTCTTCTTTCCCAATGGACCCAATGAGAGTGGACAACAGAGGTTGCACCACCGAAAGGAGTGAATATGTGTGGAATGGATGGAGGTTAAAAGGGGACGTTAGGTTTGGGCTACAGGGAGTAGATGGATCGGAGAAGGGAAATGTTAGTTAATTAAATTTACCTCCCCTGCAATTCAACATGGTTTTGCCCATACTTGACTAAATCACGAGTGCCTAAAGATCTGAATCTGGCCCTATGTGATTTAAAGCGTGGATCAGGCCCCTATACTAAGTAATCTTGGTTATTTACAATGATTGGCCACTAGGTAGCGTAGTATTTCTTTCTAGGAACATATAAAAGTATGTATTGAAAGGCAGAAAAACTACAATTTATTTAACCATCAAGAGAAATGTGCTTTTTGGAGACTACACAAATGTTTGTTACAGTAGAAGAGGAAATCAGAAGCAATGGTCAAGAGCAGAAGCAAAAAACCCTGAAGCTCAAAAGAACATTATTAAAGAGAGATATGATGTCTTTTAAATATTTCAGGGCTTTAACAGTAGTGCAGGGACATTTTTTAAAGGAAGAGACGGTTAAAAAACAGACAAATACCTAGCCTATAAACTAGGAGAGGCATAGACATATAGTGAGAACACTTAGACAGAGTTGAGTCCATAATACTTGCAAGAACCAGCATCCTGAAAGATCCAGGGTCATGATGTTAGGTGACATCCATAGTCCAGGGAACCAGCAAGGAGATGTTACCTCCAAGTGTTTTCATGCTGGAACTGACTGAAAGTGAGGAATAAGCCATTCTATAGAATGTGTATCCCCAGGGCACATGCCAATCGGCACCTGTGATGTCACAGCGTCACCATCTCACAGTTAATACAGGGATCCACTCTCACACCCTTCTTCATTAAAATGCAGACTCTCTGTCTCTTGGATTGGTCTGGCGACGCCATTCCTACATTGTCCTTATGTTGTCCCAATGTTCATTTGCAAATTACGCTTCTCAGAGGTGTTTTTGGTTTTTCCATTGTCCATTGCAGATCAATATTTTGGGTAAAACACTGTTCACATTTGTCCAAAGAAAGCAAGCTGAGGAGAAACATTGTCTTGCCCCCTGCTGATTCAATATGCTGTAATAGGGCTGGTTAGGGGAAACACCTTCTTAGAGAATAAAGAGTTTTGTTCATAAACCATCTTCATCCATAACTCCTTGCATTCCTATTTGATTTAGATATCATATTTATCATTGCATAGGAAAAGTTATTAGCAATAAGTCTAAACTTTGTACCAAAATAATGCAAGATGCAAACAATATTACATATCGTAATCCAAAGTTAACACTTTCCAACTTTAAGGTGCAGCACTCCTTTCAAATGCATCTTTGCATAGAAGTAAAATTCTTCAGGCATGGCATGAAATCCACGTTTTGGGAGAACATTATCATAGTAGTGGTGCAGGATTTGGTTTCCCTCTGGATCACTGAGAAATGGCCAGAATCCATAAAGCGTCACCTTTTTGCAGAGCTCAATAGCAGAACTGACAAGCATTAGCCCAGTTGACATACGCTTGGCCACCAGACCCATTGTTTTCCAGTAAATGGACAAGTCCCTTAGATAATCGGGGTGGTAGAATACAACTTTGTTTTCCATATCGAAGTCTTCTATGGTATAAAATACCCGGAATGAAATATTTGTGTTGGGTACGTAGGAGAAAGCTGGTAAGAGGATCATAGCAGGGCCATAGGTTTTCACCAGTTCTATGAAGGATTTCCGTCTTTCATAAAGATATTCAAACCTGAAGGGAAATAAGGAAAGCGATTACTCATGTATAATAATGGAAGCATGCAATTAGTTGTCCATACAGTCTACTATACATCCTACGAGCAGAGATTCTCTGTTGCTGGCATATATTTTCATCTGCGCCATCCTAATGTCCATGCGTGCCAGGATTGTTTCCTCCATCCACATAAATGGGACATAGAAAACCAGAACCGTATTTTAACTTTTACACACTCACCCAGCTGGTACAGAAAGGAGGATAGTAGCCAACTCTTAACTGTAGAACCCTGGAAAATATTTTGTAACCTTTGTCGCCTATCCCGCAACCAAGACTGTATCCATGAAGCCAACTTGGATTCCAATCTCACAGTATCCAACATATTTTAGAGTCTGTAAAAAGTGCTGAAAATCTACATAAGATTTGTCTACAGCTCCTGCCGGGAGAGGAAGTATCGGGGGGGCAGCTGGGCACCACTTCGGTGCCTGTCTTCTCTCTCTAATGCCATGGCTGATGTACACTAGAGCGTTATTGTTCTAGTAGATGGCCAGCTTTACATATTAGCAAGCTTTCGTGATAAATACAGTGCTATGGTGGTATTTTAGAAAAGTTATAGTGTCACATCTGTAACTCTCCTAATAGTGAATTCATCATCTCAACGGGACACAGTGAGTTCAAAGCATGGTGAGATCCATTGTGTTGACTGAAATTTCCCTATGGGTATAAATGTAAAGCACAATGCCCTTAAGGGAATTATACACAGGGCCTTTTTTCTGGTGGTCTATGGCCAAGCCAACACTGGGACATGCTGCATGTGCTTACTAAGGAGGAGGTTCCCACCTGTCCACTTACGCTTCACGCATGATACCAACCTCCACCTGGTCCTAGGGGAAAACTACAGCCTCTTCTCGATCTTCAGACAGAATCTATACACCTAGGAGCTCTTGCAGGGTCCTGTGTAACTGACATATCGGCTCGATGCTTCTTCCGTCTTCTTCAGTGCTCTCGTCGTGACTCTCTAGTCAGCTTCTCCCATGTTTCCTATTCATGCTCTTCTTTCTTCTACGGTGCCTTCTTTGTTTTCCTCATCGTCTTTGTACTTGAACCAAGCATCTTCCTCAGTCGCTTCAATGATGTCCTCTTTCGTTTTTAGCTCACCAGACCCGTACTGCAATCCAGTCACAACTGCTTTCATAGGCCTGGTTGGAGGCCGGGACCTCTAACACAAAAGGTCCTTATTGGCCAATCCCATTTCGGGTCTACTGCCACATAGTTGTCTTTCATATACACTTCAGTCGGTTGATTGCCCAGCAGCGACAAACCAGCTGCTGGGCAATGAAACGTTATGCATTGTTGTTATGGCATCTAATGAATGTCTGAGTTTAAATTATTGTGACAACATTTGGAGCAACTTTACGTGTTAGTGTTATAAGTGATAAACATTTAAAATACATTCAATATTTAAAATAAATGTCTTACTTTTTTTGCACAATACTTGGATTTGCACTGACAATGTTTGTCTTTGCACCAGTGTCCTTTATATTTAGCGGAGGCAAATTAAACCTGTAACAGCATTAAAATAAAAATAAATATTAATTAAAAAAAAGTGACACACACAATTTTGTAATGCTATAACGCTATAGCAAGAAGTCAAAAACCTTATTACTACATACTATATAATTTCATAAATATAATTTAATAAATTTACTGATTCTAAGATAAGCGCAATAGGTACCCCGCGCCTCTATAACATAACCGAGTGGCAGTGACATTATAGAAGTGCATGGCACCTAACATTCTGATGTTTAGATCTGCCAGCATAGGAGCAGCAACTCTCAGTCACAGACAGACGTCTTGCTTGGATATTCCCTCTTATTATAAATACAAACGCTTATGGTTGCCCTGGTTGGAATTTCAAACTTCTGATCTCTCATACATGCTTGATCCAGTCTTGGTGTTCAACTTATTATATATTACTTATGTTCCCAATGTTTACTAATTTACACTTCAGGAGAGTGGTCCACCTACTAGGTGGTGTTCATTTCTGCTTACACTACTATATGTAGAGTATAAAATAAACGGATGAGTGCTCCTGTGCGGTGCAGTAGTACCCTGGATTCCATTCGCTTCCATGCGAGGCAATATAAGGGCATCCACTCCGAGCTGTCTGCTTTGAAGGTGTTATAGAAGCTGTAAGTTCTCAGTTACTCGTTCCTCACCTGAACACATAATCTGTCTTGTCAATTTCCTCACCACAAGAACTATTCAGTAGAATGCCTCCATTACCGACCACAGCGCACGTCTCAAACTTCTTCTCTTCGAATGGTGACTTCTGTAGATGGAAAGGGAAATGGTCCATTTAAATAAAAAGACAAATATACATACTGTACCTGATTGGTATCCTGTAAAAGAACAAGTGTCCTTATTTTCTTATGTAATTCCTTATGACTTTGAAGGGGCAGCAGTAATGGTTATGGTTCCATGCTCAGCAGAACTGCTTTCACCTTAAAAAGTTGTTAACCACCAAAATGTAAATACTCAGACGTAGAAAACTCCAAGGCATATTATATGTGGTATACACTGTAATCATACCTCCCAACTGTCCCGATCGCCTCCCAGTATGTCCTGCTAAGGGAGCATACTTGTAATAAACTGTATTGTCTATTATATTTGCCGAGGTTGTGGACGGAAAAGGGACGGGGCTTATGTGGGGCCGGGGGAGGAGTTAGGTGGGAACGGGTTGGTGATGGGCGGTATAGGGGCGGGGCACGCATGTCCTGATGTCCCCCAATGACAAGTTGGGAGGTATGACTGTAATTGTATATGTGTGGTGCACACTGTACATTGTATATGTGTGGTGTACAATTTAATTGTATATGTGTGGTGTACACTGTATATTGTATATGCATGGTGTACACTGTATATTGTATATGTGTGGTGTATATTGTACATTGTGTATATGTGGTGTACACTGCATATTGTATATATTTGGTGTATATTGTACATTGTATATGTGTGGTGTACACTGTATATTGTATATGTGTGGTGTACAATGTAATTATATATGTGTTGTGTACATTGTATATGTGTATTTACCTCTGGGAACATTTTGTAGATTTTTTCAGTGACTAAAAGTTGATTAGTCTGGCTCGTCTCATATTTCATCATTGATCCTAGAGGCGCATTGTTCTGGGTGACAATCAATGTCTTTGCAGCATTACAACACTTTGATAACTGTGAGCTGAAATGAAAATGATGCTCATTACCACTTGTCAGCATGTTACCAGCTTTACTGACCAATTTAATCAAAAAATGCTGGAACGCCTACAGACATAGGACCAGATACAGACCAGTGCCCTTCTATCTCTATGTGCAACGGAGCAGAGTTTCGTATGCATGGACAACGTACTAGAAACATCTCGTCATGCATGCAAATGTTATGCTTTGCGTTATTTACACCGGAAACCTGCATAAATTAATAAAAACCTCAGGTCTGGTTCATAATGCCTGATCCAGAATGGGACAGACAGCTGATGCCCACTGTATCCATCTGTAAAAGCATTTAAGACTAGCTTAGTGATCTGTCCGCCGGTGCGGCCCACATATGGAGTGATATGGGGAAATCTATGTGGATCAGCAGATGTATGGAGTGCAGGTTCTCATGGGTCCCTTTAAGAAGGCATAAAGCAGCATAAGTTCTGATAACCCGGCACAAGAGAAGGGAGCGTCAGAGGAGGTCACTCTTGCACACACAGAAGATCTTTGAGTAAATGGAGTTTGCACAGAGACATGGATCTAGTTTGCAGTTCAAATTCCCGCTATAAAAAAGTTTTAACCTAGATTTTCCTAAATTTCCTCTCAATTTCCTAGTTACATTTTGCTTCATAGTCCTTAGGCCTTATTTAGACATTTAGGGGCCGATTAAATGCCGCGTGAAGATGGGAAAAAGCTGGTCTCTCACGGTAAGGAATCCTTGCGCCTTTTTATACGCACCTCCATGAGCCGTGAGCTAGAGACACAAGCTTTCTCCCTAAACAGCCTTGCACGAAGAAGATTGAATCAGCCCCATAATGGGAGAGGAACGTGGGACTTAATAACATCAGTCAATTTACTCTACATACTGCTGCATAGATTAGATCTGTTTTCTGTATGATTAGATTTCCGGGAATTACTGCACTGTATGAGTACAGAGTTACCGTGTTTCCCCGATAATAAGACACTGCCTTATTTATTTATTTTTTTTAGTCCAAAAAAACACCATAGGGCTTATTTTCGGGGTAGGTCTTATTTTAATTAACATTGACAGAGATTTATATAAACAGTCCTACTTTTATACCCAAAATGCCTCTGGGGAATTCACTAGGGCTTATTTTCAGGATAGGGCTTATTTTCGGGATATGGCTTATTTTGGATGGTTTTGCTAACAATAAATGGAGGAAAAAGCTGAAACAAATGTATTTTTATAACCTTAATTTATAATAACTTTTATATGAGCGCAACGCTTCACCATCTATCTCACAACTATTGTGTTGCTTTTAAAGTATAAAAACTAATAAAACTAGGTTGGGCAATGTCAGCTCCCCGAACGTAAATGTTTCACAAGGTGTGTAATATTTGAATGATCCTTAGAGACACTTCAAAGGAACTTACCTGAGCAGGTGATGTTCTGTTGCGTTGTATTCCCATGGACATTTCTGGAGGTCATTGATATAGCTTCCAAAATAACGTTCTTTCATTCTGTAACAAAGAAGAAATGTGTTTATTTTTTTACCATCCTATTATACAGCACCTGTTTATAACATGGAACTTTACATTTTCACATATTACAAAGCATGTAACCATTATGTGGGAAATGTTATAAGGTTATGAGTGCTACTTAGCACTGACAATGAGATTTTTGGGCGATGTTATTGGGTGATGGCCAATATTCTTGTTTAGCGGTCTCAGCTATCATCATCATCATCATTCTGGACTTGGCATTTGAGAATGAGAATGGTACTTTATTATACATTGTCTCAGATGTCAGCATTATCTCTGCTCTTATAAATTCCTTCTGACACAAGTATTGACAGCTGTCCAGCATGATCTGACCGGAATGTATCGCAATGTATTCATCACTGTGAATGTTCTATTTTCAACATAGGTCATATGCATTGTCATGTTTGCCTCTGTCACGGGATTAATTTGGGAAGGGAGGTATGTTTCTCCCAGGCTACTGGCCTGCACGTTTTAAAACCCCAGGGAAAATGTCTGTTTGCTTTTGGGAAATGTCTTTCCCAAAAGTATTTTCGGCTTGTGGTAATAGCCGGCATAGGGTTCCCTAGGGAAGGGGGGGAGGGGTGGTAGGGAGAGAGGGAGAGAGGGAGGGCCCACCATTCACAAGGCCAGTCCTGGGGGGAATTCACTAACTGACGAATGTAAGAATTGTAATTGTAAAATTCGTCAAAAGGCCATTCGTCAGCAGAGAGTGGAGAATTCCATAGGAGCACTATAGAAATCCACTCATACAGCACTGAAAGCTTGTTTGCCCATTCATAAAAATGGAAGCTACAGCAGTCACTAACTCTCACCCACCCACTCTCAATTGCAACCACAAACCACTCTCCCGAACTCAGCAAGTTAAAAACACTTCTGATGAAATTGCCTTGGCTAAATTTAATAATGTTATTCACACATAAATATTATGTGCCATAAATTGCACTCCATTAACAATAATTACTAGTAACCAGACTTCTAATTGGCCATGGTGATTTCATTATAAGAATTCGTCATGACGAATTTACTGAATATCGTCAGTGTAGTGCATTATCACCTGACGAATCCCCGTTTTTCGTCAATGGGATATCGTCAGCATTCGTCAGCCATTACAATTCGTCAATACAATTCGTCACATACTGAATACTATACATCACCAGTCATTGACGAATTTATATCACTGACGAACGCTGACGAAATGAATTCTCTGCACAATTCGTCAGTTAGTGAATTCCCCCCCTGGTCTTGAAGCCTGTGTAGGCCTAGTCAGGTGTGAACCTGTGCAATCCCTTTAATAGGTGTGTGATTGGTGTGTGCTGGGGAACTATCCTGGGGAAGGATTGTACAGACTGTGTGGTAGAGACCCTGGACCACTGACTGCTGGTGTCTGGATCCTGGTTTGTGTTTAGTGTTTGTTATTAGTGATAGTCAGAAAGACTCATGTTTAGTTAGTGCCCAGACGGGCTAGGATTTAGATTTTTGTATTTTTCATGTGTGGAATAAAACTGGCTGAGGCCAGTTGAACCAAAAGCCGGTGTTTGTGTCCGAATTAATGCTGGAAATTCCCTCCCGCTCACAGTACGCACCTTTTTATTGGCTTCTGTAAAATGAGACTCCTCACTATCGCACATTTGTGTGCCGGCAGTTTCACATGATTAATTCCTCTTCTGAAAAGATAAGAACAAAAATATTTCTATTACATAATGTTAATGCTCTTTTTTTGTTTAACATTTAATTCATCAAACTATAGTGAGGAGCATTGAACCAAGACATAGACATAGGGCTCTATTTATAAAATGAAGTGATTGATATATGAAAACCGTTGGAGCGGAGTCTATCACTCAGCTACCAGCGGTAATAAATCGCCACCTCAGGGTGGCAGCGATACCCTCTTCATCTCCCTCTTATATCAATTATTAGAGGGAGGAGGGGGAGGAAAATCATTGTACATGTGGGGAGACCGCCTGGATACTGTTCCTGGCGTCTCCCCGTTAAAAAAAAAGTTCGAAAAATATCAGTGGTGTTCCTGGTTCATATGGTCCAGCGCATGCGCAGAAGTGTATTATGGAATTTAGAAAATGTTCTAAGTTCCATAATTCAGCTACTGCGCATGCGCCGGGCACGAAGTGGAGCCGAAGCCCAATTGAAGAAATAATGTGAACGAGCTGAAGCGAGTCTGGTACGCATCGTTCATGACATTTTTTTTTTCTTTTTAAGTAGACCCCAAAGAGTTGACGTATTTACATATTTCCCTATCGATGTGTACTGTGTATGTGTAGTACAGGTACTGTAGTTCTGCATCAGAACAGCTACCCATTGCTGTTTTCTGTGCGGAGTACAGTCTCTGCATGTTGGACTGGGCACCACGCCACAATATTCCGCTGAATAGTGGCAGGAGTGGAATATTTTGTGAAGGAGATTGAAGCCATTAAATCTAGAACTTAAAAGTTCTGCTAGCGTTTTATATTCAAATCTCAGATTTGAGATCTCTTTGAGAAAATATATGTGGTTCAGAAGATGAACAAGAAGCTTCAAAGGATGGATCAGACTTAACATGATCAGTACTATGCTCTACAGTACTATGCTCTACAGACTGAAATGTCCATAACACAATAACATTTATTCGTAAAATGTTCTTCTTGTTCCTAACAAGTCACTATAACAGCAAAATGAATGTGTTCAGAACCCTTTGATCAACATGTGTGGTGTCACAAACACTGGGACATTTTTATCTGGTTCGGGTCCCATGGGGCTGTGTAGCTGAGGTGTATTGGAAGCTTGAAGACTTCATGAGGCTTGAGAGTGAACAGAGTTGAGCAGACTGGGAATGCAGGGGTTAAATACTGAGTTGTGCAGACCCAGGAGAACCAGGAACTTTTAAATAGTGTGCCTTCAGCTACCACTGGCTCACGGAAGCATGTGACTGGCTGAGTTGTACAAAGACTGTCCGCAAGGGCTCATCTGACTTGATCCAAGATGGCGCCATCCATGGATTATGCTGGAGGGAGATTTGGAATGCAGGAGACAGTGAAATCATGTGAAACAGTATTCAGTATTGGTTGGGTTTGTTTGTCTTGTGTTTCCCGCATGCGTGTTGTGGCAAGTTTTATAGTTTTATAGTGACTTTTGGTGCGAGTTTTAAAGCGTGTTTCCATTTTCTTCTCTCCCTGGCGAGTTTGTGTTCTGACAAGGGCGACTCTGTCTTTGCGCAAAGATTAATTATTTGACAAATTGCATATTGCTTCCTTATTTATAATGAATACCAAGAATGGTCCAGTAGTATGTGTAATACACAAGAAAAAATGTGTAAAGGTTACAAAATAATGTTACACAATTGTGACAAAATCAAAGTTGTTAATTTTATTATATAATAAAAAGTTTTCGTAGGAAAACTCTTCAATATTTGAACAATTACAATAATAGACATGCTTAATTTTAATATACAGTAGGAATAACTAAAGTACAACAAAACAAAAAGTGCATAAAGGTCACATAAAGCATCCAGTTTTAATGATACATTCATAAAATATAACTATGTTTCCATAATCAGTTTTGTATATATCTGTCACCTTAGTAGGGGAGTAGAGGAGCTGGACACCAGACTTGTCAAATCATGTATGAGGTTAAAGGCATGTTCTATAACACCCATCCAGACACTGAATGAAAGGAGCCAGTGGCCAGGAATTCATTTCTGCAGGAAAGAAAATGCATGACACCAGCCTTTATCAGGATCCAAATACCTTATCACCTTCACATAATGGATGAGAAACTGTGCTGGTTTATAAAAACAATAGGACAATCTCCTGATTAGACATGGAGGTCAGGTCCGAACGCACAAGGAACGTCCGCCTGTTACGCAGAATTCTGGGGCTGGACCTGCGGCTGGTGATGTTTTGTATCCACTTGTCCATCAGCCACATCTGGCTGAGGACTTCCCAGTCCGTAAAAGCTTATGGCCAAAAAAGCCTCCATCAGTAAGTATAATGCATCCCACAGGCAGACCCATGAATGGCCATTTATATAAAGTTCTTTATTAGGGATTGATGGATGCCTAGCGAGGTTCTAAAATACGCATACTAAAAGCAGGTCTGCCTTGAAGGGGCGAGTTTTAGAAAACTCACATGCTAGTTTTGGGCAAGCATCCTGTATTGTAAGGAATGGAAAATTGCACGCTGGCGAGTTTACATGAGCATGTTTTGAGTGAGTTTTATACAGGTGAGAATTTAGAAACACGACCAATAGTAAATACAAAACTCACCCTAAAATCAATTCTCACCATAAAATACGCCACACACCCTGAACTCGACCTTTAGTAAATGTCCCCAGTGGAGTCTAATAAAAGTGTAAAAATAAGGATTTCAATTCAAATCTCCAACTTTGCATCCAAGCTAAAGCTCAAAACACTTCTTAAAGAGTAGAGTAAAACAACATTTCAGAAATAATACCTCGCCATAAAATGGATAACACAATTTCTCGGCAATGTTCCACTTATATTCTGAACACTTAAAACTATAAACTGACCAATATACTGTAAATATTAACTTATGACAGAGAAACACACATTAAATGTTTACAGAAGGATCTTTAGCAAGGAACGTGCTAGGAATGGTGACTTGGTGAGAAAGATTTACTTTCTTAGTCATTACTTGCTTAGTCATAACTTCTATGACTCATTATGTCCAAAGTGCATCACTCAACAGAATGGGACTCAAATGTTTATATTTCTGTTCCCTTCTTAACGTATACTAATTTACTTACAGTAATCATTGACATTTTAGTTAAGAAAAGCAATCGTTTTATATGCTATATAAATAAGTAATGTATTGTAATGTATCCTTTACACTTTAAACTATGTTTGATTGAAAGATACTAATATATACTCAGAATAGAAAATACATACATAATACTATATGAGGTGCCATGGGACAAAATTTTTACTTAACAGTGTTATCACATAATCCTGGAATAACATTGCTAATACCCGCTTCTAACTGCTGCAAAAAAAGTGAAAAGGATCCATCTGAAAAATTCGGCCAAGTAGGGTCCTTCCCAGGTCTGTCCCCAGAATCAGACATATGGAGATTCTGGGAACGGGAACCCTTAAATGGACCCACAGCCAGACTTACTGTTGGACCTGTGATCATGACACAATAAACTTTCATGGCTTTTCACCAAGTTACCAAATCTCCTAAATGCCTAGATCTGAATAAATTCTAAAAGCAAACTTATGGGGGTTACTCTGTTGGGCCAGATGCAGTGGAGTCGGAATAGGGGGGACTTTCTCGCTCCCCCTCCGAGCATATATTTATACACAGTGTGTATGAGAATTCTATCATTCTATTTTGCAAGCACTATCTACTCATCTACTCAATCTACTTAATTTACGTTATTGTCAAAGGGGGACATCTGCCTATGTTATATACACATGGGGGTGGGGATATAGATTGTACAGTAAGGGATGACTTCAGTCCTTACTTACCATCCTAGCGCCCACACCACTGCGCATTTAAGCAAAAGCGATGCAGAAGATTTAAGGTAGGGTCATGTGTGTGCTTACAATCTATTAGCCATGCAAAATCGGTGTTCGGCTCAATGAAAACTGATTTTGTGGGAGTCAGAATAAAGCCCATAGTGATCCACCTGGTACCCTTGTCGAGGAAGAAGTTGATGATAATTCCTAGTCAAAGGACATTGGTAAAGAGAAAGGAGATGATATGATGAGAGAATGTTATATGGGCAGAGACAGTGTTAAATCTTTCAAATAAAGATATAGGGGGGAATTCAGTAACTGACGAATCTTCGTTGAAAGTTCGTTTCGTCAGCGTGATGAAAATTCGTCAATGACTGGTGATGTATAGTATTCAGTAAGTGACGAATTGTATTGACGAATTGTAATGGCTGACGAATGCTGACGAAATTGCATTGACGAAAAACAGGTATTCGTCAGGTGATATTG
>JABWIB010001486.1:3871-30224 GCA_016617825.1 Platyplectrum ornatum | reverse complement strand
AACAGTAACGCTGGTCAGTATCTGTGTGCAACATGCAACAATAAAGTATTCTCCCTGCATGCACACACTGACATTCATTTTACCCCCCCCCCCTGCTATTCAACATGGTTTTACCCATGACAGCATGCTGTAAGTCATGAGAGTGTAAATCTGAAAATAGTGATATATTTTTAACCAATATTTGTTTGAGCATCATGTGCAATACAATAAAAACCGGGGCTCTAAGTGTACACATAGACGTGGAGTAAAGTGGTCGCATAGCACACCCCAGTATACACCCGTACTCTGAGCCGTGATATATACAAAATATGTATGCTCTCTAGTCTATATGTATTGCAATGTTCATATGAATTCAGTATTTTATCCTCTTCTCTTTTTTAGTTTTGAAGGTAGTTTTTGGGGGAAATTTTTGAAGATGATTAATGTACTTCAGGGATGTCCTTGGATAGAGAATCGTACAGAGATCAACCTGATACAGTGAGTATTAATGTATTATATGTAAAGTATCCTGTTTTTTTTTTCTTCTTTTTATTCACTTTAACGGGAATTTACAGTTTTTGTTTTTTTAATATTTCTTTTGCTTGGAAATCTGATTACATCACAATTTAGTATTATTCAGGCATATTTACGTATGCTTACTGTAGTTGCTGTTTTACCATTTATTTGGTTTTAGATTTCGGTCGTGGTGCTTCACCTATAGATATATTGAAGCAGAAATAAAGCATAACTTTGTGTGACATGTCATCATCTGGTGATAAGATAACACACGGAAATCTAAAAGTATACAACCATAATTGTTTCCAGCTTATTGCATGTAGCAGAATATGGAAAGTGTTGCATCTTTATTTACTGACGGCTTATGGGCTGTTGCGTTCAAGAGCAAATTTCCACTACACTGAGCAAATGTTTGTAGACCTTTATGTACAATTCATGATATGGTTCAGGCGTCATCTCCAGTGCACACTCATTAAACACATAGAATAGCCTCTTACCAGACGGACAAAATAAATACAGACAACTAAAGCTGGCCATACACTATAAGATAAATTGTTCGAAAGATTTATCAAGAGTGGGTAAAACCATGATGAATTGCAGGGGGGTAAAATGAATGTCAGTGTTTGCATGCAGGGAGAATACTTTATTGTTGCATGTTGCACACAGATACTGACCANAGGAGCCTCTGCGTCTTTTTACTGAGCGCAGGGAAGCGGGGCATAAGGCATGCCCCTCTCCCTGCGCTCTATTCAGAGCTGCGCTTTTGCGCAGCTCTGAATAGCACGGAGTTTGCGCCTCGTGCGGCCGCAAAAAACTCTGAATCAGGTCCATCATCTCTCAACTCTAATACCGATTTAATTTAATTCAATTTACCTCCCCTGCAATTCAACATGGTTTTACCCACACTTTCGATGGGAACAATTTATCTTATAGTGTATGGGCAGCTTTAGCATAGGTAATTAACTATCTGAAAAAAAAATGAATTATGCTGTGTACACGCTATACAATTATAATTATAATAATTATAAAAATTATAATTATCAGAGACATTAGGTAATCGGTTCAATAATTGCATAATTGCGTATTCCCAAACAATCAGTAGATATTAGTCGTTTCCTGAATTGTGTCAACAAAAATGTTTGTCTACAAAAAATTGACAAATAAAGTTGATTTAGATACCAAATCGTAATTTGTTAAATCCAGACTGCTGAGAATGCTGGGAAAGCCTTTTAAAGAAATGTGAAGATCACGACACACCAAACACTTGCTCTAGGGCACTACCCATATGCCACGTGATCCCACAATGAGCGTACATTAAACAAACGCTTGCAGCAAGGCCCTGCCATATGGCTGGAGGACGCCCCCACCTAGTAATGAATAGGTGGACGGGGCAGAAGGACCGGCTCGGTGGACGGAACATCTAGGACATGGAACGTCCCACATCTGTAGAGCGCATGCGCACTGCCAGTAGATCTGGACCGCTAATCCATACACTTAGGACATACTGCTATTCTCTGCCTTTACACACAAGAGAGAGGGAGTGGTGGGGGGAGTTTGCTCCTCTATCCTGCCCGTGAAATTGGACCTTATCCTGCACATGATTTTGGAACTTCTCTCTTTTTGAAGTGAAGCAATAAAGAGTCCTTATAATAAACAACAAGTCACCACTTTTATATATTTTCAACTTCTAGATGGACAAGGATAATGAAAAGAAGCCAGTATGACTTAAGTTCTGGTGCATTTGAGTTTTAGATATACTTCTTTATGTCTATTTAAACCTCCAGGTCACAGCTGAGAAATTGCTGCAATGCGTCCTTCACAATGATCGTTACTCAGGACAATAACCCACTGGGGAGTGAAATAAAGTTTGATGCCGAAAAAAAAACTTTGAAAGTCACTGAGAGTCTTTATAACCTGTTCCCAAAGGTAGGGAAAGGTAACACTGCAGCTAATGTTTCATTCTATATCAGAATGGAGACAGCAGACTGAGAGTTATATAGAGGAAGGAGCAGGGTCTCCAGCAGTACAGAGTAGTGATATGAGGAGAATGGAGACAGCAGGAAGACACAGACTGAGAGTTATATAGAGGAATGAGCAGGGTCTCCAGCAGTACAGAGTAGTGATGTGAGGAGAGGAATGGAGACAGCAGGNTAGTGATGTGAGGAGAATGGAGACAGCAGGAAGACACAGACTGAGAGTTATATAGAGGAAGGAACAGGGTCTCCAGCAGTACAGAGTAGTGATGTAAGAAAGAAAACTGAGATACAGAATAAGGCCTACATTTACTAAACAGAGAGATGGCAGGGAAATTGAAAAGTGGGGATGTTGCCAATAACAACCAATCATATTCTCCAGTATTCAAAATTAAACTGAGAGCTTAAATCTGATTACATACATAATCCATTCAATGATATCTTTCTCATACTGTATGTACACTTTCACGCTGCCCTACCTCCTCCCTTTCTAGAATTCACCTTTCCAGAAGCCCATAAAAAGTTGTGCAGTGGTTGGCAATGGAGGAATTTTGAAAAACAGCTTTTGTGGCTCTGAAATAGACCGTGCAGATTTCGTGTTCAGGTAACAATAGAAATCACATGCCTAAAACCAACACTTTCTATGGAGTTTGGATCCATTTCAGTATGCTTACCTTTTATTTTGGTGAAACCAGAAAACTTGAATCCTCAGTTTAATGTGTTCTGTGCATTTTTTCCATTAGTATTATGTCATTTATGCTCTCTTCCGTGCACCAGTGTCTGGCTGTTATTCTCACAATTCAAACAATCACAATTTGCCATTTTCTAGGCTCAACCTTCCTCCGCTGAATGCCACTGATGTAGGTACAAAGACCAGTCTTGTTTCTGCAAACCCAAGTATCTTAATTGACAAGTAAGTGTCTGGCTGAAGATTTAATTCATTATATATAATGAATGGGTGGGGTGTTCCGGCACGGATTATATGGCACGGTTCAGCAACAAACTCATTACACAGACTCCAAGTATTGTGGTACAACTCACATCAGCCAGTTTTATTTAGCAACAAAATAAACAATTCAAATAAACATTTTGCCGGTCCTGTCATGTTTTTGTAAAGCAGTAAAGCACACGGCAACATATTCAAAGCAGCATTTAGGTTTCCTCTTACATGGACCCTCTGGTCCCTTTTCCTGATAGTGAGAGACACTGAATCCTCAGTCTAGCAGCCTTTTGTATATAGCTGACAGATGACCAGACACCACCCGTACTGGGTCTTATACATGGAGCCCACCCTTCTGTCTTCATATATACTCCAGGGACTCCTATACTACCTGGAAAGTATTTTGCAATACAAAACAAACATTCTCCCTGAAGTCCCAAAATGGATAAGTAAGACTCCTGGGAGAAATGTAGCTCCCTTCATATACCAGATCAGTGACCTTGTCATAGTATGTACTTGTATTTTGTCTGGGGAATACGAGATAATTGTCATCCTATCAGGAAAGACATTCTAGGTCTAATCCAGTGTTAAACATTAATTAAAAAGACAAATCCTGTGTTTGGTCACGCAATTAAGATAGAAAACGTAAGTGAGCTTGTATCAGACTAAACTAGTTTCAGACCCAAGCACAACTTTGCTGTGATGGATAGCATTCTAAGGGGGATTTTGCGCGAGGGAAACGGTGGAGGCATTTCGACAAGTCAAGGTGCAATAAGGGTTTATCCAAGCACCACAACATTGCTCTGAGGAATTAAACCCAATTTAGCTTACAATTTACATTTGTGCACTATTGTAAGATATGGAGAATTTGTAATCTTGGGTCTCAATGCACCACTAGTAAGATGGGTCTTTGCCTATATTTTCAAACATGGAAATATAGTCATTTACTTAACCCTAGTAATATCTTTTTATTGACTGTAATTGTGACTAATTTGAGTCCATTAAATAATAAAAAAGTGTGTCATCTAGGTTTGCAAGTCTACGAGACAGGAGGAAAACCTTTATCAAGAGAATAGATGCCTATGGGTCTGCACTAGTTCTTCTCCCAGCTTTCTCATTTTCGATGAACACTGATGTCTCATTGAAGGCCCTCTACACTCTTGAAGACTTTGACATGAGCAGCAGAGTGGTGTTCTTCAACCCAAAATACTTAGTCAACCTTAGTAAACACTGGAATAGCCTTCAGCTCAAGTTCAAACGTATGTCTTCTGGGCTCATGGTTGCTAGCACCGCCATTGAGGTTTGCGAGAAAGTGACACTGTATGGTTTCTGGCCATTTTCTAAAGATCTTGATGACATGTTGATCCCTCACCACTATTATGACGATGTGCTTCCTAAGCCTGGCTTCCACTCAATGCCAGATGAGTTCTACAACTTCTTAAAAATGCACAGTCAGGGATCTCTTAAGCTAACCCTTGGACCATGTCACTGATACCACCCGTTTCACAACTTGAGGAAACACAAGCAGCAGAGACACTGTGGTGATGCATATGATGGACCTTGGTTTTTATGGTTTAGAACCTCCTTGCTTGCATTCTGCATTGAATATTTTGCTGTGGTTGTGTTCTGTGGCCCATCACTTTGTAGGCCTCATGTATACTCTGCTGACCCACGGGCTTCTCTGCCTGAAGTTCTACCTTTTCTTTGATATCCTATTGCTGGGTACATAAAGTAACTCTGGCCATTTGGGACATCATTAAGAATTAACAAATGGGTCAGCACATTGAGATAGATAGATAGTATATTTCAAAGTAAATTATTAAGAAAATCTATATTATATATTAATATAATGAATATATATATATATATATATATATATATATATATATATATATATATGTATGAATATCATAAATAACAAAATAATAAATATATATATATATATATATATATATATATATATATATATATATATATATATATATATATATATATATATATATATATATATATATTTTTAGACAAACAAGAGGGGGCGCTCCATGGTGCATTAACTTTTATTTTCTTATTTGCACGAATAGATTAAAAATCACGTACCACAAATCAATAAAAACAGGCAGTGTAATAATCTTGTGCTCACGACCGACCGCATACAGGGATTGCCAGCGTCCCGGCACATACTTGTCTCCCGTTCCTCGGTTCCTCGGTCTGAGACTAATCTTTTCCTTGGACAACCTCGACGCGTTTCGTGGTAACCCACTTCATCAGGAGGATATTTTGACTGTGGACGGCTTCAAGGTTTAAATAGCCGCCTGATGTCATTGCCGGAGGCTGCTAGCCAATCACCGCTGGCTTGTTCCAACCGGACTTCATTTTCAGCACCTGCGGCTCTCTCTCCTAGGTGCTGATTAACCCTTTATTCCCTATTATAGCACCTTGTTCTCATTTTGCTTTTTTACAATTTATACACAATGTATTTACATAATAAACATCTCGTACCGAGGGCTAAGTATACTAAACAACATTTCAAATCGACATAAAAACTGGTATTCACCAGTGCCTATGGCAGTACGCTTATAAAATAAAATTATACAATATTCTCTAAAAACATGTGTAACTACACACCTGAATACCATTAGACACAATGTTGAATGAAAAAATTCTTTCTATATATATTGTATGTTTTCTCTTTTATCTGGTTTTTGTAATAATATGAGAGTATTCTATGGATACTGATAAAATGTGTTTTTCAAGGGATTTTTATGTATATGTTATAAGATTATAAAGTCTTATTCATATGTTTTTAGTGTATTGTATAATTATATTTTATAAGCGTACTGCTATAGGCACTGGAGAATACCAGTTTTTATGTTGATTTAAAATGTTGTTGAGTATACTTAACCCTCGGTATGAGATATATTATGTAAATACATTGTATAAATTGTATGAAGAGCACAATGAGAACAAGGTGCTATAAGAGGGAATAAAGGGTTAATCAGCACCTAGGAGAGAGAGCCGCAGGTGCTGAAAATGAAGTCCGGTTGGAACAAGCCAGCGGTGATTGGCTAGCAGCCTCCGGCAATGNCATCAGGCGGCTATTTAAACCTTGAAGCCGTCCACAGTCAAAATATCCTCCTGATGAAGTGGGTTACCACGAAACGCGTCGAGGTTGTCCNAGGAAAAGATTANTCTCAGACCGANGAACCGAGGAACGGGAGACAAGTGTGTGCCGGGACGCTGGCAATCCCTGTATGCGGTCGGTCGTGAGCACAAGATTATTACACTGCCTGTTTTTATTGACTTGTGGTACGTGATTTTTAATCTATTCGTGCAAATAAGAAAATAAAAGTTAATGCACCATGGAGCGCCCCCTCTTGTTTGTCTAAAACTATCTGCAGGTCATTTGGGATCCATCTGAGAGAGTGGTTCCAGAGGGTGGAAGCGATTGAAAATAACAATCTGGTGTGAAAAAAAGACATATACACCTTTGAAACATTGGACTTCTGAATACCTGGATAACACAAACATTAAGTATATCTGAACTAACACTAGAAAGCGCACCTTATTTTATGTCTATATATATATATATATATATATATATACACTGTGAAGGTAGAATCTTTCTTCTTTAGTTAACATCAGTTGGGTGCATTCCTAATGTCTTCTTTATTGAGGGAATAAATATGTGTGTATATATATTCTACCTTCTCAGTGATTTAGGGGACATACATACATTAGAGAAAGTGCAAAGAAGAGCTACCAAATTGGTACATGGTATGACCCATAAACACTATACAGAAAGACTAGAGCAACTAAATATATACAGCTTGGAGCAGAGAAGAGAGAGAGGTGATATGATAGCAGCTTTCACATATATCAAAGGACAACAGGTCAACAGGTGCAGGAGGGGGCATATATCAGAGATGTAGTAGAACACGAGGGCAGGTGTATAGACTAGAGGGTGGTAGGTTCAGGGGAAATGTGCAAAAGAATTACTTCACTGAAAGGGTAGTGGATACGTGGAATAGCCTCCCATCAGAAGTGGTGGAGGC
Organism: Platyplectrum ornatum; assembly: GCA_016617825.1. Taxonomy (NCBI): domain Eukaryota; kingdom Metazoa; phylum Chordata; class Amphibia; order Anura; family Limnodynastidae; genus Platyplectrum; species Platyplectrum ornatum. The sequence goes on along the minus strand of JABWIB010001486.1, from coordinate 22,764 downwards.
TAATACTACAGAACAGTGTAAGCATGATTGGGATAAATATAAGGGTATTCTGAGTCTCAAATAAAATACATTTGGGTTGGTATAGTTTTAAATACACAATGGGGCAGACTGGATGGGCCATGTGGCTCTTATCTGCTGTCACTTTCTGTTTCAATTATAAATTCAAAGATGATTACTGTTACAAATGCACTTATTGTTCATGATGTAATACATATATGTTGTGGCAAATAACTTACAAGACATATTAAGAGCATTTAAGATTACTCTTATCCAGATTACACTAATGTATGCTTAAACATTCCCCATTATCTACTCTGACTGATTTAACATAATTCTGGTAAAGGGGTTCAGAAACACAGTGTATCAGTAATCATTTCATGTGAATGATTGATGCAACGACTGATGTGAAGCCTATTTGAATATTATTTCCTTGTTCAATGTATGTCTTGTTTAAACCACTGTGTGGCGCTCAGTGACAAATCTTATACTAATACTGGACCAGATTTAGACATTTTCATGTTTTACTACTCATGCATTGGTGCTAATCAATTACAGTAATACAATTGGTGTCCTTAAATTGTATTAATACATGTTTCTATCTGACTAAATTTCCCACACTTAAGTCTTAGGATGAGAGGAGAAGTTACGTTAAGATGAAAACATAAGAATTGATTTCCCCACATGTGTTCACAAGACAATTTCATTATAGAACTGGATGCCTCTAATTCAGCATTCCATACTGGAACTATTTCTGAAGGGATGGGGCAGGAATGGCATGTAATCATACAGCTTGTATGGGCGAGGGTCTTGTTATTACAGGGTGTGTCATTAAATTGACCACCCCCATAGATATGTCTAGCTGTCAGGAATTTAATAAAAATGTCAGCATCAGTATTTATTGACTGATACATTGCCAGTGAATGAATATTTTTTTAGTATTTATTGTGAAAACTGTGAAAAAGGAGCTTTGCCTGTATAGAAATAGGACATAATTACTGATATTATAGGCAATGACTTTTGTGTTATTGTTACTTCCTTGCTGCAATCTTACAGCATTATGAAACTCCTAATACTTTTACTTTTCTTTTACATAAGTTCTGTCCCTGAACTGGAAACTGCCATTTACTATGGATGAGCGGGACTTGACATGGCATCACTGCCTTAGCCCAGGTCCCGGGAGATTTGCCAACTTTTGAAATTTGGGAGTAATCTGGCAATTTCTGGAGTCTGCAACCCTGACCACAGTACTCCTTAAAAAAGTTTAGTACAAAATTCCCTAGTTTACTGATACTACTGCACCTGGCTCTCTCCTTGGTGTTGTCCCTGCTCTCTCCTATATATTTGATTAACAAACCTGTGATTTAGTAGAGTGCTGATGTCATCTGGGCCCGCATTCAGAGATACGGCTGTGCGCAGTCTGTGCATGTCATATCCGGGAGATTCAGAGCTGCATGTTTCTCCAGGATGCCCCTTTTCTCATTTAAACACTCCAGATGCATAGGGACTTGGATACAGGCTTTGTGCTAGGCTGGACTGTGGATGCGCCAGCTGGCCTTTGGCTGCTCCCTTACAGGTGATGCAGTTCAAGTGTTTATAGCAATGGTTGAAGAGAACATAGAAGTGGTGATGTGGAACCACGGAAAATGCAAAAATTGAATTGAGATGTATCGTTTTTCAAGGAAATCAGGTCCTGATCAACAGTGTTCAGTTTTGATGGAGATAATGATTTTTGCCTCGATTAAATTACAACCCCTTCTGTAAAAAGGCAACTTCTGGGGCAAGTGACTTTAGTGTCTTGGGTGACAACCGGACAGGCCTTATTGAGTATTGTTTTTAAGGATTCACTGGAGGACATGGTGCAAGTTAGGTGTTAGGCAAGGAAGCAGGTAGCAGGTAATTGTCCCATGGACAATAATCTGGGTCCAAACTTGTTTAATGGGTATTAAGTTAAAAAAAAAATATATGTTAACATTAAAAAAAATCAAATGGTGTATGTGTTTTTTTTATTAAAATATTTTTTTTACACAAATGTTCATAAAAGCCGACATAGGTGTGGACTGTTATGAGAGCAGCCGCTGCATGAAGACATCTGCAGAGACTCTGGCTACAGAAGATGGAGCCTTGGCGCTAGCAATCTGAGCGTAGGGGAAGCCCCTATCCCTTCGTGATATTCATTATAGGCTCTGAATAGCACGGGCCGGTTGGCCAAAAATGTGTCTGTGCCCGATGGAAGGGTGAAGGAATCTACATCGATCAGATAGAGCTAGGTGATATGTAACAGATGGGCTTTGAAAAGGTTAAGGTAGGATGCTAGATTCGTAAGTCTCATTCACGCAAGGGGAGGGTATTATCTTTACATGCATAAACTTTAGGAATGCAAATACACTTGTAGCCATTATTATATTATTTTTATTTCTATTGAATTTAGTGGTATAGTCTCAAAGTTGTATAATGTTTATTCTTCAATTTGAAATTTGAATTATGTCGGAGTTATATGGTCCTTTAAGACAATTGCTGAGAAGTGGCTGTTGTCAGGTGCAGTATGTCTAGAGTTTGCAAATGGCTGAATAAAGAGCACAGCAGTAACTACCCATGATTTAGTGTCTTAATAAATGCATTCACAAGCATACAAAACATGGGCCTCTATTTATAAAAGATTGTTCATTAAGCCCTGGCACTTAAATTTAAAGATTGTTTATTTATAAAGGCATTTCAGCAGTGGAAATTATAGTTTCCACTGCCGATGCTACAGTGATCACCGACCCGTTCTGCATTATGTGGACTGGTGGCTTTGTGTATTTAAAACCGTAGAGAGCTGTGGATTTGCTTTTGTTCCCGGCAAGGAAACTATGCCAGCCCAGTGTAGATTGCTATGGCACCATGCGATAGCAAGCTAAAAATATCTCCCGCCCCCTCTCCTAATTGCCAATAGCCCTCTCTCCGTCCCCCCATACAACATTAAAATAAAATTTAAATAAAATTATATTTAAAACAATTATTTATATATATATATATATATATATATATATATATATATATAATACAAAATTATGATGAAAAATACAAATAGTTAATGGAGTAAAAATAAACATATCCTGTACATAGATTTCTGTCGCCATCCCAGAAAATTAACATAACAATATAAAATCTCCTTCTACAACAGGAAGGGAAAAAAGTTTTATTTTTCATTTTTTTCTATAATATATAAACAAATGAATTCTAACAGACAGATAAAAAATTATTTTAATCTGTAAAACACTCTCTTCCAAGACCATGCTCCGCACCCCTACTACACACATATTGGCCTCAATTTACTAAGCGGTGAGATTGCAGGGAGATTGAAAAAAGTGGGGATGTTGCCCATAGCAACCAATCAGACTCAAGCTCTCAGTTTCATTTTACACACTGGATAATGTGAACTTGAATCTGATTGGTTGCTATGGGCAACATCCCCACTTTTTAATCTCCCTGCAATCTCCCTGCTTAGTAAATGTAGGCCCTGTTGTTAATGCCAGACTTCGTCTTCATCAGCATCAATCAAAATATTAAGTTAAAATAAAATAAAAAAACAAAAAAAACAACAAAGTGCAAATCTAGTTATATTCCCAATACAAGTACATCACCAATAACACAAGTCACATCATGTAGCCCCTTATGGAAACTGCCCATTTTTATGATACAACAATATTCACCAATACTTACCGTACGCATAAATAGATCATCTAATGAGTTCCCTAATTAGATTTTGTAAATGGTAATAATTATTTCTATGTGATCTGGGAGAGAAAATAATTATACTCTTGGGTTACTGAATTTACTATAAATATAATCTTCGGTCACATCAGTCACATGTAGTAGTATGGATTCTGGATGTCACATAATTATACAGAGAGGTAAGACATTTATGTTTTCATGCGATTTATCATTTTATCTTTGTAATTACTTTAAAATAGATAACACTGCTAACAAGGGCAATAATTGTTCTCTTACGATAGACGTTGGCTATAAAAAAAATCTCCTTTCACCATTAGTACTAAATCAGTAAATTGTAACAATAATATCTTGTATATTATATGCATAATAATACAAGTCTATTATAGTAGACTGCACTAGGCGTATGCTCCATAGCTTAATGTGTTTATGTAGCTTATGTACAATAACACTATGCATGCACACACATAGGTGTTTGCACCAGCTACAGGACATGTCTAGGTCAAGGATGATAATGGCTGAGACCCTACAGTTTATATGAGACCATAGGATGAACACCTAACACTGTGATCATTTATGGAGGTGTGTTTTGCGTCAGCCGAAGAAAATCTGGGGAAGGAAATTTTTATTGCTTGAGAAATATCTATTTATTATAAGACGCCAATATCATGTAGTCATATTATACATGAATCTCTACATTTAGTGTAAAACTATCAACATACTGAGTATTTTTACACAGTAACATACCCCAGGAAACCCCTCTGTCTTTGTTTGATCTGTCAGGTAAGATAAATAAAGATCAGATAGTTATAGGATGACTTATTGTAGACAAAGACAGTGCATCCAATGCCAATTGCTGTATTCAGACAATTTTTGTAGACACATTAAGCATTAACCATTTTGTCTTGTGCTTAAAAAAACTTTTTTATTTTTCAGATGTTTATTACATAATAAAATAACTACCATCATCTAAAACATCATTTACCGGCTGCAACAACTTGGTAACATTTCTAGTTACAACATAAATCTCGGATATCATTCAGATACCTACTGTTACATTACTATCTTTAAATGAAGGTAAGAATAACTTGAATGCATTATATATTTTTTTAAGTTTGGTTCATGAATTCCTCGTCTAAATTGTATACAAAAAGAAAATGTTTTAATACTTTGGATATAAATGCTTTGCCAAAAAATGTTGAATTAGTGATTTTGGAAATACATTTTTGGATTTTAACATTTGAATGCAAATGCATGAAAATAGTGTAATAACTATTTAGGTTAAGACAGAAATACTTCAGGTTGATATTAAATCTGGTGTTGCTCCTATACAAGACAAAAAAATTGCACTTCTAAGTAACCCTATCAACATGGCACCATGTCAGAAAAGCATTCCATGGCACCCCAATGAGTGGGTCATGGCACCCCAAGGAGCCTAGGCACACAGTTTGGGAACCACTGCCTTATGTCAATTTCTAGTGCACATAAGTTGTGACACGTGCATGCTTGTAGCACTGGATGTATTGTAGGATCTGATCCTTTATATACATCATGTCTGATTATTTTCAAAAGTATTGTAAATGTATGAATTTTAATCTTAGTAACCTATATCTTTTTTATCACTTTTTACTACTTCAGAAGAACTGTAGCAAAAGTCATGAACAAGACACAAGTGACTGTATTTGTGTTTTCTGGACTTACGGACAGCAGAGAACTTGCCCTGTTCCTCTTCATTCTCTTCTTGCAAGTGTACATTATAACTGTAGTCGGAAACGTTGGCATGGTGGCAGCTGTCCATCAAAGCTCAAACCTCAACTCTCCAATGTACTTCTTCCTGAGTTACCTCTCTCTGGTGGACCTCTTATACTCCTCTGTTATAACTCCTAAAATGCTGTCTGATCTGATATTTATGAAGGGAGAAATCTCATTTGAGGGATGTGCCCTTCAGTTTTTTCTGTTTGCTGGTCTGGCATCGACTGAGGTTTTTATCCTGTCAAACATGTCATATGACCGGTATGCCGCAATTTGTCACCCTCTCCATTACATCTCAATAATGACCAAGAAAAAATGTTGGTCTCTCGTTGTCTTAGCTTTCTCTGTTAGCTTTTTTCAGTCATCCATGCAGACTAGTTGTATATTCAGTCTCCATTTCTGTGGTCCAAATACCATTCATCACTTTTATTGTGACATGCCTCCACTGCTCCGACTGTCCTGCTCCGATACTTCTTCTTGTGACGTGGGAATTGTTGTCTTCACTCTGGCTTGTGGCATGGGTACATTAATAACCATTCTGATCTCATACACTTTCATCATTTCTTCCATTCTACGAATGAAAACTGCTGAAGGTAGAAAGAAAGCCTTCAGCACATGCTCCTCGCATCTCACGTGTGTCTCCCTCTTCTATGTATCGGTTTTTCTCACTTACTTACGTCCTCCTTCCAATGACTTTGAGCAACAAGACAAAGTGGCTTCTGTTTTCTATTCGGTCATGACACCAATGTTAAATCCACTTATATACAGCCTGAGGAACCCGGAAGTGAAAAGGGTCATTGTACGAGCAATTCACAATTTTATGGATGTAGATAAGTTGTTGTCTTTTACTAGGAATAGAGGTGTGGCTCAATCATTCAAGTTTAATGGCCCGCGGACATCATAATATGTGACCTAACATCTATGTGGAGATACTACTCTGTGAGGTTTTGACAGAACTGTATGGATAGGTGACCGAGTAGGAAACTTTTGCATCCAACACTTTTTATGCATCCAATTTATCAAATCTCGGTTTAGGGGGTAATCATTTCAACAAGAATAATATAATGCATCACCAAAATATTTTGTTAGAAACCCAGGGTAACGATTAGCTATGAAACACTGGGCTACACTAATTTGTACAAGGAACAAAAACAGGTCCAGTATAATAAAATATATGACTATGAACTTGATCCAGATCTCTCTCCATACCTGTAAGCATGCAAGTGTCAGGTGAACTCTACTTTCACTTCAATCATTCTTTCATTCAAAATAAGACCTCCCTTTATGACCAAACTCATGGGGCCACTATATTGTCTTATAGCTTACCTTTTCAAAACAAAATAACTATGTAAAATTTTGCAGCTATACACAGAAAGCTGTAGACAACAGCTTAAAACAGATTATTAATATTATAAAATATTATTTCATCTTGTTACCTGTGATTGACTGCGATGAACACATTAATGTGTCTTGGCAGTCTTGATTAAGTTCATGTACATAGAAGTGTAAGGAGCAGTGAATAAAAGAGTAAGGTTATGGTTAAGTTGGAGGAGGGAACAGGTAATAGAAGGGGAGAGTTAGGGTTAGACTATGGGAAGGGAATGATTAATAGAAGGAAAGGGTCATGGTTAGGCTTAGACTGCAGCGAGGTACTGGTTAATAGACAGGTATGATTAGGGTTAGGCTGTATGGAGTGTAGGATTAGGGATATGGTGATGGAAAGGGGAAGAGGTAGGGTAAGGATTAGGATAAGGGTTTAGGTTTTGCAGCTCCCTTGTCATATTTTGGTTGCTAAAAACAGAAATATAACTGTTTTAAAACTGCCAGAATGCATAAAAGCACACCTCAAACACATCTCAAACTTAATCAAATCTGTAGTATACAAATTGTAAATGTCCATTGGTCCAAAGTTGCTTTTGGCCTTGTACTCTCTACAAGTCTTGGTAGAGACCATCTCTTCAGTAATATTGGAAAGAGACCCAACTCCAGAACCGGTTAGAGATAAGACTACAACAAAGGTATCCACAGTTTCCCACAGTCCATATTTTTACTAATGCCAAATTGAAATGCAAAGGGCCCCTTCCAGCGATTGTGGGCTAACAACCTGGAGAAATTTGGCTAGAAGGACTTTGTCAAGGGTTTGACCTTATATCTGTAAGGGTACCTGAGTAGCTGGGGTCAGGTGAGGCAGCAGAGCTTAGGCCTGGAATCCCGGGTGTAGTATGGATCGTGCACCACGGTAGGTATGCGAGTAGACGAACCACGGCAGGGACACAGGAGACCATGGCTGGAGCACAGGAAGCCACAACAGGATACACAGAACACGGTTAGCGCACGGGCCCAGGAGCAACACCACGGTCAACTAGTGGTGGGACTGGGTCCCCCCGGGAATGGTGGGAAGTTAGGGTGCGGAGTCTAACTACCGTCTGGTGTTCTCCAGAGCCTCTAAAGGGGAGGATGGCTTTGCAGCGGCAAGACGATAGCAGGTCGCGGTCCCCTCCTAAAACCACCCTAACCAACAACTTAGGGCCCTGACGAAGGACACTGGGCACAGACTAACAAGACAAACAAACAATAAACAGAAGTCCCTACGCAGACACTGGGCACAAGACGTACCAGACAAACTGACAGAGAACACAGAAAAGCAGGAGGGAGGATAAGAAATACAGGGCAGAGAGTAAATGAGAGTGGAGACCAGAGGGAGTAAAGGCTGGAGACTGAAGCAGAATGAAAATGGAGACCAGAGGGAGTAAAGGCTGAGGAGTGGGCAAAGAGAGTGGAGACCAGAGGGAGTAAAGGCTGGAGACTGAAGCAGAATGGAAATGGAGACCAGAGGGAGTAAAGGCTGAGGAGAGGGCAAAGAGAGTGGAGACCAGAGGGAGTAAGGCTGGACACTGGAAGCAGAAGGAGAATGGAGACCGGAGGGAGCAGGGACCAACAGGGCAGGAGGTATGAAAGGGAAGCACAAGGCAAGGTGCAAGAGACAGGAGGCTGAGACTGAGACAGGAGCCCAGACCAGGAGCGGTGTGATGGCGCAGAACGCTATAACCCACAGCGTGGAGACAGCGCTGCGGGTAGATAAAGAGCAGGGAAGCCAATGGGAGGACTGGACGGCTGCCGAGCCTCCTGGTCAGCTGACCGGAAGCCGGTCACAGCATCGCGTCCCGCTTCTAGGCAGAGAGCGGGGACGCGATGCCGGAAGTAACCCGAACCCTCGCCACGTCCTGTAACTATGGCAACCGGCAGGATGCGGCGGGGATGTCTCCTGCTAACAATATCCTGGAAAATTCCCAACTGTGATAACCAACTCATGTGGTAACAAAGCTTCCGCTGTGTCAGATGTGATGGTATAGTTGACACGGGTGTTCCAGCGCACTCTTTATTCTTCCCCAAGAACTGCACTCTCCCTAGAGCGAGACAGGCAGGACAGAAACCCCCAGTGAAAAGGAAGCAGACCTGCATTAGCTTTAAAGATTTATTCATAAAAAGTTACTGAACTGTCTTACTATAATTTGACTCTAATTTACACTTAAAGTCTTTCTTAGCAAAATATCTTATTGAAGGATGTACCTTCACAAACAAGACTTGTAACTTGGATGAATCAGCATCAATTAGTGTACTTTACAAAGTTTGGAATGATCTCAGTCACTATGGCGCAGTGGCGCCGAACGTTCGTGCTCTATAATGGCAGTTTCTGATTCACTGCGGTGTAGCAGGATAAGATGGCGGCCAGACAGGTTCAATGTGGCTTATTGCTGTCTCCTCTTCTCATCTTTAAATTTTAAGGACACATTTGAGTATTTGCCCTTTCATTAGTGTATACCATGCTGTTGCCACTTTTTGCAGTGTGCTTTTGATATTTGATTGGTCCTTTAGCTAGTTCACTTGTCTGTCTGTTCCCCCTCTTAGTTGTCTGCCCTTTGTCCTCTCCTTTTCCCTCCTGTTTGTTCCTTCCCCTCCTGACCTTTTCCCCTTGTTCACCCTTGTGTCTCCGATGTCCCCCTCCTCTGTGACATGTATATCATGTAGCATGTTACTTCTCTGAACCAATGTGTGGCTGGTGCCCCTTTTGTCTTAGTAAACTGTTTATACCTGCCGCAGCTCCAGTGTATTCTGAATTTTGCTGTGGTGCCTTCTATTTCTCACATTGTTTGTGCTGTATCCCCTTATCCTTGGAGGTGATCTCAACACTGGGACAGACCCTACCCTGGACACTTCTCATAACCCATTTGCCTTGCTGTGGCGAGGTATCCCCCTCTTGCTCACCACTCTGCAACTCTGGGACTCTTGGTGCCTACTGTCCCCTGGCAAAGTGGCTTTCAAGTTCCAGTTGGTAGTCCAGCATTCTTTTTCTTATCAATACTACTTCTTTATCTCCCACTCTCTTGCCCACTCCCTCCTTTCGGCCAATATCTAGGACATTCAGGTGTCGGAACATGCCCTGGTAATGCTGCAGCTGCACTCTGAGACAAGTCTCTGGTGCTTTCCTGACTATTTATGGAAATTTCAGCTGCTGAGATTAGGGGGCTATTTCATCACTGAAACAACATAAGCAAGCTGGCCCTGAGGGCTTTAAGCTATAAGCTTCTCCAGGATGGGATTGTTCAGACTCTCCAACAAGTGTTTAACACAATTCTCTCGGACAACCCCCCCTTTCTGACTTTTAATGACGCTTACACCACCCTGATCCCCAAACCGGACCATGACCCCTTACATGTAGACTCTTTTTGCCCCATTTACATGATAAACGTTTACTTCAAACTGCTAGACAAAATAATGGTGGAACACTTGAAAACTGTCCTACCTACGCACCTGGTTGCTCACCAGGTGGGGTTTTTACAGGACCGCCAGTCAGTGAAGGCAATTAGAACTGCCATAGCAGCTACAGTAGCCTCTCAGACACCTTCAGGTGGGTCTAATCTCCTGTTGAGTCTCAACACCACGAGAACCATTGACACAGTCCACTGGTTCAACCGCTCATTGGTCCTGCGCGTCTGGGGTTTTGATTCAAACTTTCTTCGATTTATTAGCTTTCTCTATACCTCTACCACTACTAGATTGCTTGTTAATGAATCCTGTGGCCCCCCTGTTGTTATGGAATGGGGGACCCATGAGAGGTGTCCGCTGTCTCAACTCCTGTTTAAATTAGCATAAGACACCCTGTTGCGCCTTGACTCTGTCCTAAATTTCTCAGGTATTCGGTTGGGGAACTGGACTATCAAACTCTCCTCTTTCACGAATGATGTCCTTCTCTATGTTGGCAATCCTGAAAACGCTGTTCCCCTTTTAGTGAACCTATGATCTAGTTTTGAAGAAATTTCAGGCCTTCAGGTCATCAAGTCCAAGTCAGAAGCTCTCCTGCTCCAGGGACGGGAGCCATGTCATGATTGGGGGTCGACCTTTAGATTTAATTTTAATTAGGTTTCTAGGTAGGGACAATTTGATTAAAATGGGTTCCTTCCCCTGCCTCATGTACCTCTTACAGTTCCTCCTTTTGGCTCCTGGTACTGGAGTGGATTCCGTTCGGTGGCTGATATTTTCCACTAGGGAGATGGCTGTCCACTCTTATTCTCTAAGGCATCCCAAAGATTTCCTTACCTGAATAATTTCCCAGTGCCCTACTTCCAGGCCCTCTCTGTCCTTCGCCATCTGTACCCAGCTAAGTGGTCCAACCGCTTTGACTCCCTGCTCCGCTCTCCTTCCCTAAGGAACCGGGTGATAGCCACTCTTTATGCTTTCCTCCGAGTTGCCCTGCATTATGACACATTGAGGGGCGGGTGGGCTAGGTGGGTGACTTTGCTCTCCCCATTGACCTATGATGACCTTCTCAAGGCCCTTAACTTTGCCTGGCGTTCTCTCCACTCCGCTCAATACTTGGACATGTTTCTTAAACTATTTGCCTTTTCTTACTTTTCCTCTCTGAGATGCTGCCAGGCCGGTCTTGATGCCTCTAGTGCATACCCACGCTGTGCCTCGCCCGATGCTGATCTTTTCAACTGTTTGTGGAACTGTCTGCTATTGTGGCGACTCCATCAATTGCTTTGTGGAAGTCCACTTAGTTACACACTTGCCCCTAACCCTGGAGTGGGCATTGTTTGGCATTCTTCATGCTGGTGTCCAGGACCGCTTTCACGATCGGCCGGGCCCGGGACTCATGAAGTCCCGGGCGGCCGGGGCCCCCACATATCGGCAGGAGGTTGTGACGTCACTGCGGGAAGCCATCGGGCCTATTTAAACGCTCATAGACGCCAATAATGGCATCTATGTGTTTTAATGCTGGCTGCCCGGCTGTCCCCCCCTGATAGCGGCCCTGCTGGTGGCCACCACACCAGAGCACAAAAAAAAAAACTCTACTCCAAATGTGGATCACCATAAATTTATGTTACAGTATAATATAATATTAGGGCAAATATTGAGGTATAGATTACCAGATTATTATAATGCAGAGCTTATTATTTCAAACTTTTAATAAAATGTTTATAAAATCACATTTACTTTTTTAAGTTTTTAATTCAAGTAAAATTTATCAGAAAGTGATTCAGTTCATACTAAACTAAAGATGAAGTATGAAGATGAAGAATTACTTTTGTTACAACCAATATACAGCAAATTACTGTGAAATAATAGTTTTAATAATAGGTAGGTTTATTTACTTATTAACAAGTTTTTATATAGCACCATCAGATTATGTAGCGCTTAACTATTTCAACAGGCAATAACACATGACTGTGGGATAATGGGACAGAATGGGTGGGGAAGAGCCCTGCTTGCAAGCTTACACTCTATAAATTGGGGTTTGATACAAGGGGTAAGTTTTATTTATTATACAATGGAGCAGCCAGGTTGTATGGCATAAGTGCTCTTTATGATCATTCACACAGCAGCAGTACCAGTAATTGTGGGTATTTTAAGTATGGAAAGAGTGTCCCAAGTTTGTGTTGCTTTGAAATGGAAAGGTGAACTGGGACATATATTATTTCAAAGTAGGGTGGGAAATATTAAGTAGGTTGAGGAACTTGGTATACTTTCCTGAACAGATGAGTTTTAAGGAAGCGCTTAAAAGTTTTGAGACTAGAGGATAATAGTCTTAATGGGCGAGGAAGGGTATTCCATAGAGTGGTGCAGACCGAGAGAAGTCCTGTAACTGGAAATCAGAGAGTTGTATATCCTGTGATTGATGGCTTTGTAGATTAGTAACATGATTTTGGATTTTATTCTGTATTATACAGGCAACCAATGTAGAGATTAGCAGAGTGGACCAGCACTAGAATAGTGTTTTGCAAGGAATATAAGTCTGGATGCTGCATTTAATAGACTGAAGGGGGTGATTTTATACTGTAGGAGCACAATTAGGACAGTGTTGCAATCATCAGTTCTGTAGATGAGCAAGGTGCACAGCTTAAATTTGCAGGTGGAAAGATTATTAGTTCTGTTTTTGAAAGATTAAGTTTGCGATGGTGGGAGGACATCCAAGAACAAATGAGTTACATGAACCAACACAGTTCGTGAGAGATCAGGAGTGGATTGTGTATCATCTGCATAGAGAGAGTGAAATCCAAATCCAAGGGAAACAGTATAGATATAGAAGACCTAAACCTGAGCTTTGCCAGATAGAGGAAGAGCAAGGAAGGTGGATCCAGAGAAGCGAACACTGAAAGAGCGATTAGAAAGATGTAAACGAGGAGAGAGCTGTGTCCTGAATACCTGGTGATTGCCAAAACACAGAAATAATGTGGTTAAGTGACACACAACTACTGAAGTGGATATCTTTCTTGTAGGTTCACAATGACAAAAAAAAAGATAAATCAATAGTTGATACCAAGAAAGGGTTATAAAGGTATGTATATTGAGTGTACAGCCCACAACCACTGAGATTGATGTTCTTATATAAGGAGACATCAGAGAGGACACAATAATAAATGTGTGGCATAACATACACAAACAGAATTTCATATTAGATTCCACCTCTGCAATGGGAGATCATTTCATAAATATAGCAACTTAATTTATAAACGTGACTATGTATTCATCAATTCCATAGAAACATCAGAACATCAAGGGGTATATTTACTAAGCAGGGAATTTTCTGGGGAATTGAAAAGTGGGGAAGTTGCCCATAGCAACCAATCAGATTCGAGCTCTCAGTTTCATTTTACATACTGGAGAATGTAGCACGAATCTGATTGGTTGCTATTGGCAACTTCCCCACTTTTCAATTCCCAAGCAAATTCCCTGGTTAATAAATATACCCCCAACTCAGAACATATTCAAGTATAATGTTTTTTCCCCAATCATGTTTCTCATGGGCCTTTTTTCTTCTCATTGTATGTTATAATGTGTTTGTCTGTAAACAGTTTGTTTGTGTGAGTTATTACATCCTGGTTGTCGACTTTTTGGTTCCATCTCCTGTTTTGGTGAGGTATTCCGTGTAAGTAAAGATATTGGCAGCGAGTTGTGTATTGGAAATAGAGTGGTATTCCTTACTCTTTTTAATGATTAGTAATCTTCTGTAGAACAAGAGAACAGGGTGGTTGCAGTTCCTCTGGAGGCACATTTCTATAGCCAGTGGAGTAGGTAGTTGAGGCATTTCTTCCATATGATGACCAGTGTAAGTAGTGACATTTACACAGTGTTACAGTTTATATCAGACGGCTATACGACCATATTTTTGGTCAGAGATTTACTTTAGTCCAGGACTAATACAATGGTGTCAAGGGAAACTGGAATAAAGGAGGAGAACTGAAAGGTGTTTAGGAAGATTAATATACCAAGTAAAATATGACTTTTGTTATGAGCAATCTCTGTGTTTGAGACTTTTTTTTCGTATCTCTTTCAACATTTATATGATAGATAATGGAAGTGAGGACCCCATAGGGCTGAGCAGTAATAAATGCTAGGCTGAATCTGGTTTCATCCCTCGTTCCTTCTCCCTCCCCTCCTTAGGTAGTTTAGCTGGCGGCCAGTAGGACGTTACAGGGATCAATGGACAGTGGAGGCTGGGTCAGTAGGATGGTATAAAAAGGGGCTTCAGAATGTCTCCTCCCTCTCTTAGTTCCTGAACAGCGTCTCCCTCCCTACCCTCCCATTTCCTTTCTTTTCTTATCGCTCTGTATTTCTTTTGCTAACCTGTTCTTTTTTCCAGACGGAGCACAGTTTGGCGGTAGCAGTTGAGGTCAAGCAGAATTGGTTGGTGCTGTTATTAATGTTACATGGGTGGTTTAGTTGTATTTCCTACCCTTAGGCGTTATTGAGAGTTAGTCACCGCGGCTTAGCTCAACTGTTGGACACTCCATTGTGAATGGGTGATCCTAATTTACCTTATTTAGATTAGTTAGTTATATAGGTTCAAGTGCTGACCACTACTGCTCTATTGCCACCCGGCTCTCTAGCCCTCATTGTAGATTGATATAATTACAATTCGGCCCTAATTTGGCCTAATTAATAAACTGTGACCCCTTTTTTATAACCAAATATCTCTCCTCAGTGTCTTCATTGTCTAGGTGTCATTTATTTAATCGTCGAGGGGTAAGGACCAGGGAGGACAGATTTCAGCCGTTTGGCAATTTATGTTAAAATCAAAGGACTTAATGTAAAAGAAAAGGAAATTTGTGATGAGATAAATGACTTTTATGTTTGACTAACTGCATATATATAGTGCCTCTTTTTTTAAAAAAAGAAACATTTAATGTGTTATTAAAGACTGTTTACATAAAAAGGATTACACTGAGCTGTCAGTATTTGTACATTGAACGTGATTCCATAAAATTAGCAAATTAAAAAATGTCAAAACTGGATTAAAAAAAAAAACTCCCAAATGATTAAAAATGTATAATAATCAGAATCCTCAACCATGAAGCAGTAGGTAGGATAAACTGTAAACCCATTCACTGTAAATGACTTCCCCTATTCATCAGGTCTAAATCAGTAACGCCTTCACTGGAAGATCAACATTAGCATCGTTAGCAGGGTTCTGAGCATGTGCAGTGCGAATGGACAGAGGTTGAAGCACACAGCACACATAAGTCACCTTTCATCATTGAATCGGGATCAGGCCCTAGGCTAATACCAAGCTTATGAATTTAATCTGCAAATGGGAGCCTTGTGTACGATTTCCAAGATGGCCCTTTTAACTTCTTGGTTTCTCAGACTGTAGATAAGTGGATTTAGCATTGGCAGTATTATTGTGTAGAGGACAGAGACCACCTTATCCCTTTTTCCAAAGTCACTTGTAGGAGATCGAAGATAAATAAAGAAAACTGTCCCGTATAAGATGGAGACAGAGGTGAGATGAGAAGAGCACGTGCTAAAGACTTTCTTTCGCCTTCTAGCAGATTTCATTTGTAAAATGGAAGAAACAATGAGGGTATATGAGACCAGGATTGTCACAAATGATCCTATGCCACAATAACACATAATAGAAACAGTTAATATATCACAGACAAATGTATCTGAACAGGCCAATCTCATCAGTAAAGGGAAATCACAATAAAAGTGGTTAATGAGGTTTGATTTGCAAAACCTAAGACTGAATGCACAGCTGGCCTGCGCTAGTGACTGCAAAAAGCCAACCGAGAACGAAAGGACAATCAGAAGCACACATCTCCTCTTAGTCATTATTAAGACATAGGGGTATATTTACTAAGCAGGGAATTTGCTGGGGAATTGAAAAGCGGAGAAGTTGCCCATAGCAACCAATCAGATTTGAGCTTACATTCTCCAGTATGTAAAATGAAACTGAGAGCTTGAATCTGATTGGTTGCTATGGGCAACTTCCCCACTTTTCAATTCCCCAGCAAATTCCCTGCTTAGTAAATATACCCCATAGTGTAGAGGATGACAGATGGCAACATACCGGTCATATGCCATGATTAAGAGAAGTAGTGCCTCAGTTTCTGCCATGGCAGCAAAGAAGAAGAACTGAAGGGCACAACCAGTAAAAGGACTTCCTCTCGGAAAGGAGATCTGAGAGCATTTTGGGAGTTATAATTGAAGAGTAGAAGAGGTCAACCAGAGAGAGGTAGTATAGAAAGAAGTACATGGGAGAGCATAGGTTGCTGCTGTTATGGACAATAGTCATCATTCCAACGTTACACACTACAGTCACCATGTAAACGTATAAAAAGAATATGAACAGATATGGAGCAAGATTCCCATTATTAGTAAGACCAAATAACACAAATACTTGTGTATTGTTTATCAGGTCCATTTTGTTCTCTCTGTAACTATAAATAAACTATTTATGAAACACATCACAAGAGACATAGTATAGCAGAATAAAGATTGTCTATTGAACTGAACTACATAAATGGTATATAATCTACAAATTACACAATAAATTCTGTACAGATGTCAACGGAGAATACAAATATGTACAACTGTTGGGACATACTGTAAAAGAGCATAGGACATAGATATGTATATAGGGACAGATCCAGAGGTAATATGTAATAATGCTAATATTTGTATTTTGGGTGCTGTCTCTCTGCTTTAATGTAATGTTTTATGTATCAATCTTCTTATCTGTTGAATCCTTTGAAGGTATAATTATTAAGTTGCTTTGCTTGTGATTATTGATTTTTTTTTAATTAGTAAATATTGCTTTTGGTGCTGTATCATGTCTCAGGAAGACTTTTATATTATTCTATATTTTACACATTATTAACATATAATTTGTTAGCTGGTTCAAAAATCTGTGTCATATAGTTATATTACTCTTTGTTGAAAATAATGATAGTATTTAATACATAATTGTGTATATGTTTTAAGATATAATTAATACATAAAACTCCATAAATTCCATGAAGTATAAATTGCATAATGTCAAAATAACTCATGTATTCACTTGAAGAGCGTAGTAAATATATCAATATGTGTAAATAAACTAACACTAAATAAGACCAATCAATTCTTAAAAATGCATAGCATAACAAGTTCAGGCAACTCCATGTTTAAATGGTTCAGAATTTTCAAACATTCAGCTGACATGAAGTCTTCACTTTCATTAATTAAGGAATTCCAATATTTTCTCTTTATTAATGATTAAGGTTATTGCAAACCAAATAGAAATGCTTTACCTTCTGACGATTCCTGATTCCACATATCAGTGTATTTTATGTATTTCTGCTTCTATCTTCTAACTACATTAGAATAATATTGACAAGACATGTAAAGCATTAGTTCTATGGTTAAAATATATATATATATATATATATATATATATATATATATATATATATATATATATATAAAACTCTTTATCTTGCCAGCAACTAAATTCCTGACTGCAGGGATCTGTACCAATTCTCCTTTCTGCAATTAAGGACTTGGTTTATATTGAACTCAGTGACCCATGAGGAGAAGTCTTCCTAGTCCCAGTATACAAGTTTTAAATCACTGGTAATAATAATAATTATTCAGAGATATATATTAAAATAAATATACTATTAATTTTTGCAATAAGTACAGTATAATGACAAATATCATTATCAATGTTCAAATCTAAGGAAGTCAATAGATAACGTAATGCCATAATGTAATATCTGTAACGTTTACAGAATATACTTGCCAAATTCTGTAACATGCATACATTCCTCAAATGCTTATCATATGTTAAAGTGTATTATACATTAACGCATAAGACATGTGAAACATGTGAATTATAGACCATAAGACAGTAAATGAAATGTATAAGAATTAGCCAGTTCCACTATTTATTGGCACTATCCTAGCCAACACCAATGCAATACTAGATTTGTTATCTTTGTTTGGTAGCTCCGGTAGATTTCTTATCTTTTAGGGAGCATTTGTAAGATTTGACAGCTGGTTAGATCAATGTAACAATGGGGTATTCTGCATTGGCAACAGCTTTAGCTATGTTGTAAATCTTCTATTAAGTTATGGATTCACAGGTTTTCAAATAATGGAGTTTTGGCTTATTACACCAACCAATCTATGCCACACCACCTCATCTTTTAGGCAATAAGGAGTTTGGACCTAATTCAGGGTTTTTGGCAGCCGCCAGGATCCTTTAATTCCGTTCCTCACCCCTTCTTTCATTTGAATATCAGTGTTTTCAGGGGATTAGCCCCTTAATTGATGGCCAACTTGCACCATGTCCTGCCAGTTAGGCGCAAGGCTAGGAAGCAGGTAATTGTCCCATGGAAAATTACCAGCTTCCAAACTTGTTTTTACGTTAAAAAAAACGAAAGAATCATTAACCCCTTTGTGACGCAGCCTATTTGGTCCCTAATGACATAGAAACATAGAAACATACCATGACCAAGCCCTATTTTACACATCTGACATGTTACACTTTATGTGTTAATAACTTTTTAATGCTTTAACGTATCCAACTGATTCTGAGATTGTTTTTTCGTGACACATTGTACTTTAAGTTAGTGGTAAATTTTGGTTGATACAGTCTGTATTTT
>JABWIB010001485.1:56997-71784 GCA_016617825.1 Platyplectrum ornatum | reverse complement strand
TCCACAGCTCCTCTCCCCAGCTGTCTCCACAGCTCCTCTCCCCCTCTGTCTCCACAGCTCCTCTCCCCATTTGTCTCCACAGCTCCTCTCCCCCTCTGCCTCCACAGCTCCTCTCCCCCTCAGCCTCCACAGCTCCTCTCCCCTTCTGTCTCCACAGCTCCTCCCCCCCTCTGCCTTCACAGCTCCTCTCCCCTTCTGTCTCCACAGCTCCTCTCCCCTTCTGCCTCCACAGGTCCTCCCCTTCTGCCTCCACAGGTCCTCCCCTTCTGTCTCCACAGCTCCTCTCCCCCTCTGTTTCCACAGCTCCTCTCCCCTCTGCCTCAACAGCTCCTCTCCCCCTCTGTCTCCACAGCTCCTCCCCCCCTCTGTCTCCACAGCTCCTCGCCTCCTCTGTCTCTGCAGCTCCTCTCCCTCTCTGTTTCCACAGCTCCTCTCCCTATCTGTCTCCACAGCACCTCCCCCCTCTGGCAGCAATGATATTTATACCACATCTTATAAATAGCTGACAAGTTATTTAAGGGTTGACCTATACATCAGAGGAACCTCTGTCCCACCATATGGATATTGATGAAGGATGAGTAGTTTAGTCTTCCATCTCAGTTTAGTTTTGCCCACTTGTAACTTTTCAATAGTTCAATAGTATGCAAAACTGGATCCAATCCATAGAAACAGCCTAGGCCATTGTGAGCTTAAACGTAGACTCATCTATGATATAGGTACTGATTTGAACATATCCAGACTCTCAAGTACAATTAATCAGTACCAGCTTATATAGGAAGATGAATTAAGAGCCTGGGCAAACTGGAAGGTGCATACTAGAAATACAAAAACAAGCTAATTACATAACGGTCTAATACCATTGGACCTCCATCAGCTGCAAACAATCTGAAGTAAGTCATACCCATTTAGTATGTTGGGCACATTCTCTTTCTACCTGATGAAAACTAGATGTACTCAAGAGATGGAAGACTAAACTTCTCATCCTTCATCAATATCCATATGCTGGGACAGAGGTGCCTCTGATGTATAGGTCAAGCCCAAAAATAACTTGTCAGCAATTTATAAAATGTGGTATAAAATTCATCATCATTTTCCATTGAACCAAATAAGCTATATGCCTAAGAACAAGTTGAATACAGTAAGCCTAATACTACTTTTAATATATGTAGTAAATATATATATATATATATATATATATATATATACATACATATACTTACAATACAGTGTATATCACCACATCTCAGATATGTAGTTTGCTCAGTTTCAAAGTTACAGCTTCAGAACATTCCGCCCATAGGTTTACACTGGGAGTACTACTAGTTGCGACCGCTATTGCTACGCCACTGGATAAGCATCAGGGATGCATAAGAGGGGGTGGTCTGAAATTTTACATCCAGTCTAAACTATTTTCCTTCATTTTAAACCTCAGTAGGCTTAAAGCTGCAACAAACATAAATTCATTTTATTCTCAACATGCTAATTTTGTCCCAGGTAAATCCAAAGGCCACTACCCTTTCATCTGGACCTGTCTGCTGCCTCTGATACTGCTGTACACACCTTTCCCCATCTGCCTCTCTGACACTGTGCCTTGGCTCCACTCTTATGTTTTTCACAAGTACTTCTTTGTCTGTACACCATACTCATTGTTCCCACCATCACCGCTCCCCATAACACTCCACAGGGTTCTGTCCTTGACTTTCTGCTCTTTTACCTGCACATCTCCTCAATGGATGGACTTATCATTTCCTCTGGCCTCCAGTCATGGCTGGATTAAAAACCACATGGACCTGGGGCTGAACATTTTCGAGGGCCTATTGCAGTGGGTATGACCAGTGTTGTGTGAGGTGGTAATTTATATGTGGGCCCCATTCATTCATTGCAATTCACCAAACTGTACCCTCCTACACTTTATCCTCATACATTTCAATGGGAGGCCTGAAGATTGGCTGTATGTGTGGGCCTTTTTTCAGATGGAGGCCTGGGGCTATAGTCCCATCCGCCTCATTGTTCATCTGGCCCTGCCTCCAGTATTAGGTGTATGCTAATGACACAGATGTTCTACATCTCTTCTTCTGACCTCTCCCACTCCTGGCTATCTAATGTATCATCGTGTCTTTCCACCATCTTATCTTTGACTTTTCAAAGTTTCCTAAAACCCATCATAGCCATGTTAGGGTTAATCATCTCCCCTCCACCACGTGGATATACTACCCCTCCACTATCTACATAATCAATGGAGACACAGTGGGACTCTTTGTTCGCTCTCACAATTTATTCATCCCTGGAACATAGCTTGCATCAGACCTGTCCTCTGCATAGGCACTACCAAAACTCTTATACACTTGTCATTTCCAGTCTTCACTATTGTAAACTCCTTTTCACCGGGCCAGTCTACCCTCACCTTACTCCTCTATACTCAACAATGCTGCAAAACACATCTTCCTTTCTTGCCGGTCCACCTCCACATTCTCTCTCAGTAAAGCACTGAACTGGCCCCACTCCACTAATGAATCATCTTCAAGCTTCTCAGTCCCACAAGCTCTCTCCAGCTCCTCTACTCCCTACATCTCCAGCCTCTCCGCACTCCTTAGTCTCTCTTATGTCTGCCAACGACTGCTGCCTCCTATCTCATTACAGTACCTTATTCCTGAACTCAAGACTCAGGGGCGGGCTGGACCGGGTGCCAGGGGGCCAAATGGCACCTGGGCCGGCTGCATCATTGGTGCTTCAGGGCCACCAATGAGGCCCTGAACCACCAATATATATTACCAATGGGCCATTACTTATGGGCCACTGCTGTGGGCTTGCCCTCCGGGCCAAAATTTGCCAGCCTGCCCCTGTCAAGACTTTTCAGATGGACCCTTTTTGCTGGAAGACTCCACAGTTCATCATATCATCCTCTAACCTACAGATATTTTTAGATGAAGGCCTGCTGAGAAAAACTATGTAACCATGTATATATCTCTTGAGAGATTACCATCTTTTTCTTCATTTGTCGTCGTTCATATTGCATCCATAGTTCCAACGGTAATAGATATTTATATCTGAAAGAGTAATGTGCTGGAGAATTCATTCTGCATACCACTCGTCTGTCTCTGGTTCATTATAAAATAATAAGTTCATTTACCTAATTAGAGAGCTGTTTAATTCAATTTAAGACTCTTCTAAAATCGCAAAGCATAATTTATTATGAAAGAACTGTGTTAGCCATTGACCAAGCTACGCATTTCACATGAAATCGTCAATTCCGGCTTCTGAATGTAATGTAAACCTTGGACCTGATCCAGAGTTTTGCATCCGCCTGGAAATGCCGATCTATATGCTTTCACATCCGTGCGAAATCCGGCTTATTTAATTGAGAGATTTTTGCCCACTCACTTGTAGGGTCAGTAGTAAGTCTGCATCCAGTTCTTTGCTTTTGCACATAGTCACATGCTATATAGCTTTATGTTTCATTTGTAAATTAGAATTGAGCTAGTAAACCTTTACGTTTTCATAGTTTATACTTGTCTGCCATGCAGTTTAATGTTTGGTTTTATTTCGTTTTTTACTTGCACCTTTTTTTCCCTTACTCCCAGACTCTGAATCAGCTCCAGAATGAATAAGTTACAATTAAGTATATAACACATCTCCATATGTGTACAGCTGAGAGAAAATGATATTTACTTTAATGTTGCTGCCAACTCCTTAACGTTCCCCACTTGGTGTGATCACTCATTAAAATACCAGCAGAGAGAGAATGCAATACGCATGACTAGAGACACATGCTCTCATATATATAAATCCTGTAAGTATACACTATAGTTCACTGTAAACTTAATTATCTCCATTATCACATTCTCAGATAATTCTCTATATTATATTTTGTAGGTATATTTGTTGGTTGGTGTTAATACAAGTCAAAGCAGTTCTGTGCAGAATATAAGGATCATAGAAGAAGTGGTGAATCTCTTTCGCTCTAACTATATGAGCATCATGGCTAACAGTCCCAAGCCCACCCTGAGAGGGCAGCCCCAATCTCAGATCAGAAAATGTGTGTTTTTCTAGAATGACATGTATTTTATTCTCTGGCCACTAGAGGCCGCCCTTATGTGTTCTGTCATCTACCGTATCTGCTCTCACTCCTCAGCCTGAACTTATTAAGCAGGGTGTTTGAAATGTGGAGATGTTGCCCCTAGCAACCAATCAGAATCAAGCTCTGTTTCATTTTACACACTGGAGAATGTGAGCTCGAATCTGATTGGTTGGTCTCCACTTTTCAATCTACTTGCAATCTCCCTGCTTAGTAAACGTAGGTCCTCGTCTTCTCTATTACACCCCACATCACCACAGAACATTTTCAAGGTCATGGGTTGCTTGTTGCTGGACTAATAGTTTTTTTTAAAGGTCTAGTTGAGTCGATTAGTAATTCGTCCATTTAACCCCGCGGTTCTCAAACTGTGGGTCTGGACCCCAAAGTGGGTCGCACCCTCATCTGCATGGGGTCGCGACTTCCTCAGAGAGACCATCGCCCAGCTGCAGGCCCAGCACTATGGGACCGGACATGTCACTGTGATACATGCCCGCAGCTGCTGAGACTGCTGCACATAGGATTGCCAGTTGTCATGATGCACAAATGATGCAATGTTCAAAGGGTTAAAGGGGGACTTTCAGACCCTTTTAAACATATATGTATCTCTGTTTAAAATGATAATCTGATCTGAAAAATATCACCAGGGTGTGATTTATAGATATATACAGGTATTGTTCCGCGGTAAATTGCTGGGGTCGTGTAGAAAAAAAATTTTGTCAGATGGGGTCCCAGTCACAATAGTTTGAGAACTCCTGATTTAACTCATTAGGGACCGGGTCTTGAGTTGAGTTTTGTTTCACTTGAAACATGCACCTCTGGGTAGCATGCAGGGTAAAGGCACATCCATTTTTCCTTCATGTAGCAACCGCCGTGTATAGTAACGCCAACTGCTATACTATTCCGGCTTTTTTATCAATGAAATTTAAGTTTAAAAAATGTAATAAACCAGTATAACACATTTTAAAAGGAATACTTTTTATTATAATATTATAAGCTGGACTGCATATTTAAATTAAAGAAACTCTCATCTCATGTAAATATACAATGCTAAGGTCATAAGCACAAGCAGTAGATGAATCCAGGGGTTGGAAGTAGCGGTATGGAAACACCGAATATAATAGAAGTGAATGGAGATCAGTGGGAGAAGTTGCGCTATAGCATACCCCTGTATACACCCCCACTTCCAGCCCTGGATGAATCATCAATTAACACTTCTAGTTAGTGCTAGAGACATAAATAAATGGTGACTCATTAATCTATAATGTCATCTTCTGCTGCTGTACAGTACAGATAATTCAATTAGTCAGTGTCCAGCCATCTTCCAATCCACCCATCAAGTACCTGTGACTGCAGTGAGGTAAGCACATATTACATATAGGGCGGCCACCTTCCTCACCAGAAAATACCGGCCAGGGTAAAAAGGGGGTGTGGCTTTGGGGGTGTGGCTTGGGGCGGGGATAATTTCGCAACCTTCTTCGGCCCAGCAGCCAGGATCTTAAAAAATAATAAAAAAAAAAATATATATATATATATATATATACATTGCTGTGTACACAGGTGACAGGTACAGNGCTGTGTATATAGGTAACAGGATAGGTACAACGCTGTGCACACAGGTGACAGGTACAGCGCTGTGTATATAGGTAACAGGATAGGTACAACACTGTGTACACAGGTGACAGATACAGCACAAAATATATATAATATAATACAATGTAAAATATAATGTGACTCTGGCACTGTGCATTCGCCAAGGGAGCTGTAGCTGCATTAATTAAAGTGGAACATCCACCGGCCTCCTGGCAAAATTACCGGGCATGCCGTTAGTTTACCGGCCAGGTGGCAACCCTAGTTACATACTTGTGTGTTACTACATTAGTAGTCAGTGTGTGTAGATTGGTTTTGGTGTGTACACAATGGACTGGATTCAGACCAGTGGTCGAAGTGGAAATTAAGTAATGACGGTATGAATTTTAGAAGTGACGGTATAGAAACATAGATAATAATAGAGGTGAATGGAGGTTTTTAGTTTTTCTATTATATCAGTGGGAGAAGTGCCGGTATGGCATACCCCCGTATACACCCCCACTTCGAGCCCTGATTCAGACTAAATAACATTGGGGAACGCACACAAGCTTCATGCATGTGCCAGATTGTGTAATAAATAATATAGAACCTGTTTCTGACATATAAATAAATAATACAAAAAATAAATAAATAATATAAAAATAATATAAAATAATACATGCAGTCTGGAGGAGGTTCAATAGTATTAATATCTAAAGTTGTTGCAACAATAGTGTAATGAATACAAGAGGCATAAAAATACATGTGATTGGTCCATATAGGCGCACGGCACACCTCACTTCATTTCCAGACACATAGAAAAGAATTCTATTAGTAGCACCGGCTCACCACATTCTTATTTAGCATCCATAAATGCCCAAGCATGTCAGTGAGGAAGCACAGGAAGGAGGTAAAGGATATATTGGGTGGTGGAAAGGACATGTAAGAAGGTCTAATGCTGAGCCACTTGTATATAGGGAGGCATATATCTACACACTGACAGGCCTGTATTTCTTATGAGGTGTTCTTTCATATCACATTGAACAGAAGTTTAACAACCCTGTTAAATTGGATACTCTGTGCATCCACACAAGGGGTTTCTTTCAATGTCATAATTCAACCGTGTTCTGCCAGAGGAGATGTGAATGTGATTGTTACAGTAAATCATTATAATGCGTTAAAAAGAAATCTATAAAATATATAGAATACTTACATTACATACTGTAATCCTAAAAAAAATATCTCCCAAAAATGAAATCAAATGGTGTCAGACTGTGTGAAGCCGTCCTGCTGCATCTTTGGAGAACACACTCACCAGAGGTCACTTTCGTTTCTCATGTTATTATTTTGGTGTGTACTCTGCATAAGTCATAATAGGTGAGTTTCTGATCTGATTACAATACCCATACCTCTTGAAGTGATTATCATTTTAATTTCACCTTTTTTTTGGAGAGAGCCAGCACAGAGAGCGACAGCCAGCATGTAGAGAGAGAGAGAGAGAGACAGCCAGCACATAGAGATAGAGATGGTCAGCACATAGAGAGAGACAGAGAGAGAGACAGCCAGCACATAGAGAGAGTGATAGAGAGACAGCCAGCACATAGAAAGAGAAAGAGACGGCCAGCACATAGAAAGAGAAAGAGACGGCCAGCACATAAAGAGAGAGAATACCTTTCTTCTTGACACTTTCACTTTGAAACGATGCTGCACTTCCTATGGAGAGGGGAGAGGAGAGGAGAATGTGGAGATCCTGCATTACACAGGCTACTCACCACCACTTGCAGGGGGAGCTGAGCTAACTAAAGCCCCTCCACATCAATCCAGCAGCTGCACACTTTAAGTGCAGCTACTGACAGATCATGGTACAGTGGAATCATTGTGGAGAGGCCCGTAATGACCTGTCTGCACATAGAAACATCGTGCCCCCCCCCCCATCAACCTAGCACCTGCAGACACCAGTGGCAGGTGAGAGGGAGACACTGCTGACCTGCAATGAACGCAGAACAGGTCAGTCAGGTTAAGTCCAGGTGATTGTCCCGAGTATAAGCTGAGGGGTATTTTCAGCACAAAAAAAGTGCTGAAAAACTCAGCTTATACTTGAGTATATACTGTATACAATTGTGCATTCACAATACTTTGCAACTTTAAATACTATTCTCAATTGGATACACGTGAAGAATGAAGCGAAAAAGCTCAAAAGCTAAAACCATTGCAATAATAAAGGAATTAACTGGTTTATGATGTATGGTCTATTGTTTGTAAAAGTGTTTTTATAATTGCTATTTAATATTGAAAACCAGAGGCAGCAGGTGCAAGGCACCACCTATGAGGATCTAGGGGCCCATGGGGTTCCCAGGACTCATATGGCTCCCGGGGCCTGCAGGTGCCGCTGTTGTTCCCCGGAAGTTGTTCCCCAATATAATGAATTTTGTATGAATTGTAATCAGTGAGTAATCTGCGCTGGGCTGTGAGATTACCTTGTTTACTAGATAGTGTGTCCACAATGCAATAGTTGGTGGACAGCTCATAGTGTGTGGTCAGCATAAGTATATCTGTTGACTCAATAATAAACAAACACCATCACTGGAAAATACATATAATGGGTTTAGTTTAATAATCAGGAAATTCACCTTATGCTATGGGCTAATGAACAGAAACATTATTTATAGCAATAACATATCCTGTTACTAGAAGTAACGCATCATCCTGGTATTCTCCTGGCTGTTCCATTGTGTCCTGTAACAAGATAAGATTTCTCAGTGCATGTGTCCTAATATAACCCTTTATACAGAAGTCTAATCACCCCAAGTCATTTGATCTGGGCTGGTATTAGTGGTGTACACAACAAGAAAATGTACAGGTTTTATTTTGCTCCTCAGTTTTGGATCCCAACAGTGTGGGAGCTTTTCTGTTAATCTAGAACATCCTGTACATTTATATACTGCCATTTGCCACAGGAACATCCCTTATAAATGCCCACTAGTAGTCTGCCAACATACTTGGACTCCATTTACCCTGATGACACTTTTCCATTATGGACATGTCCTTGTGGAACCTTTCACCATGCTCATGACTGACTGCCCCAAGACTGGCTGGGAAAAAGTTCACGGCCTAAATTTACTAAGCAGGGAGATTGCAGGGAGGACGAAGAGCGGNGATGTTGCCCATATCAACCAATCAGATTCAAATTCACATTCTTGAATTGCTTGGTTGCTTGGTTGCTATAGGAAACATCGCCACTTTTCGATCTCCTTGTTTAGTAAATTTAGCCCCATGTGTGAATCAAAGAAGTGGACCTTGAGAGATATGTTACACCCCATGGTCTTGTAAGAATTGAGCAGACCATTGAAGTTGCCATTGAGTCATGTTATGGTTTTTCTGATCTCTGCTGTCCCACTGACAGAGAAAACAACAGTATTTTGTGAAACCAAGTCTCAAAAGAAGCAAAATGACTTTCAAGTCACCACAGACATGCTATTGGGGCTCTTCATATCTTGTTCAGCGGAAGTTTCATGCCCCCATGTGTTTCCCTCAGGAGCTGGTAGCACTGAGGGTATCTTGTTGGGGTCGTGGAGTAGCGTGGAGATCAATGAATGGACACCTATCCTACTTGTTACCAAGCAATTACTTGACAGACTTTACATTGTTGGAAAACACAAGTCCATCTTCAAGGGCAAAGACATATTTAAAGTGTCAATATCTCTGTCTGACACTTTAATGTCTTTCTGAAAGAGATGCCGGTATTTTGACCTGGGACACGAAACGTCTGCTCTCCTCTTTGATAGATTCATATCTCAGGTAAGGTCATTGAGCACCATGCTTAATGAAATATGGTTCAAGAGAGACTCAAAGTTTAAGTCAGTACTTGCTTTGCTGTTACCATATGATCATTCATATTTTTCTGAAGGCTTTGGCACAGATTTGATTTGAATGCTTTTCAGGTAAAAGTTTATGTAGTGGTCTTTGGGTTCACTTCACACCATTGGAATAATGATATTCATGTGTCATGAACCCTTTTGGCAGCCTGTGAGGAGCCTGACACAAACCAGACATCAAACATGAGGCTAACAGGACAGCTTAAGCACCTTCTCAGTCGTTTGAAAGTCACCTTGCCAAAAAGGTAGCAAGTCTATAGTTACCAGACTACTAGTAAGTAGTCTGGACCGTTAACACAACTTCAAGGCCATGTGACTTGTGATAGAGAAACACAATGTTCACAAAAGTAATGGTCCAAAAATGCAGTATAACGCACTATTCTGATGACCAACCCGTGTCATGGGTATGAAGACTCATGGACCTACCTGGGGCCAAAAGCTGAAATCTGTGAATCTACCCTTGCATACCAGAATAGAAGGAATCTATGCTCATTCATTAAGTCTCTGTACAGTATCATAGGCATCGGATGTGGGGTAGGCACTTCAGCTACTAGAGGGGGTGCCGTAAAGGGAGGGGGCTGACTCGAGGAGGATATCTGGTACCTGGCAAATCATAATGGGACCTACTGATTCACACCTGGAGTGCCACAAGTTACCAAAATTTTATATATACAATAAAGTATGCAAAATATTGAATTTACACTATCAAATGCTCAATGTAAAAGGCTCAATGTAGAATATAGACCAAATATATAATAAACAATATGATAACATATGACCTCCTTACAAGACCAAGCACATATTTCTACGACCCCTTAACATTGCTCACCACTATGATAACCTCCCAGCACACAGCACGTAACAAGAGGAGCAGGGAATAGCCAAGTACAAGTTTACAGTCATCCCACATACACAGTAAGGTTACAAAGTCAAAGCTCATAGCAACGGGTCAAATACCAAAGCTCTTCCAAAATCTCAGTTTCATGGAAAGGGTTACAAGGGGGAAAACACACAGGGGTCATAAGTCAAGATCTAAGAGACATATTGGGTAGCAGAACAACCTTCTATGGTAGTCAGTGCTAGTAAATGGACATTATGTGCAGAACGTTGTACATAGCATGACATTTGCATGTTATTTTTACAGGCTGCAATAAAAATTTTCATTTACAGCTGGAACCAAGGCCTGAATTCACTAAGCGGGGAGATAGCAGGGGATCAGATTTGAGCTCTCAGTTTCATTTTACGTACTGGAGATTGTGAGCTCGAATCTGATTGGTTGCTATGGGCAACATCCCTACTTTTTAATTTCCCTACCATCTCCCCGCTTAGTGAATTTAGGCCCAAATGGTAAATAGTGTAAGAAGTGCTGATGGAAAAAAGTGCTACGTGCAAAAGTTTGCATGGGTGGAGAGTGAGAGGAAAGACCAATCAGATGGTCAAAGACATGTTTGAACAGTCCACATACTGTGTCCGGAGGGCCAGCAACTTCATTGTGCGAGGGTGATAGGGGATATCATTAATAAGCAAACAGGCTGCTCTAAACGTCTCAGTTTCAGCGTAAAATATGGAAAATGGGGCTTGTATCCTAATTTATTAAAAACACAGCACTAGAAAAATCACCGTTGGGTGATTCAGGTTGGGCTGATCTTCTCTAAACCCCCCATTGTCCCCATTGGTCTCTGTTTGATTCTATGGGCAGAAAAAAATCTTCTCTCCACCTGTTGTACATATCTCAGGAGACTTCAGCCCTATGCTGATGTTAGTCGCATTGACCAATGTACCTGTGTGGAAGAAAGAAATCCTGAAGTTCTTGACATCACTAGAGAATAGAAAGACCCCCAGGGGGTATATTTAATGCAAGAATGGACAAATGGAGATGGTTGGCATCTGATTGCTTGTTATGGGCAACATTGTCCATTCCCGCAGCTTAGTAAATATAGGCCCAGGACAGATACGTTTTGCAAATATTGAAGTTCCGTCCTGCAGGATCAGTGCAATGACCGATGATCCTACAAGATATGGAACTTCAATATAATGTTATTAGACGTCATAGTTCTTTGTACAACAAAACTCCATTTTGGATATAACAGCAGATTTGCATTTGAAAAAGTATTTGTACCTAAGAAAATAAGAAAATAGAAATACCTTTCTTTTTTTGGTCAATAAAATATATCTGAAGAAGCATGCAGGGAAATAAGCCTGGAAACAGCTGCTATCTCCGATAGGTGGCAGAGAGCCTAGAATGTGCTATTCTTAGATTAAGAAAATAGAAGTGGGTCAGGTTACACCGAGCCTGTCATCATAAGCTCCTTTCAAATCAGAATGAAATGGTTGAAGGTTAGAAAGGACTCGGAAAATATATACATCTTGGGGCTTAACCTATCTTTTATCATCTGCTAATGTAAGAGACTGAACAGTACAATACAGATAACATAATAATAGCAGTTATGGAATGTATGCCAACTGCTGGGTCTCTGTATTTCAGTGCGTCTGAATAGCATGTCATCTACGTTTGTCGTTTGTGGATATGTATGTGCTTCAACACAAGATGTGATGTCACCCTGAAGTATTTCTGTCTTGACCTAAATAGTCATTACACTATTACACTCAAAACCTAAAAAAATAGGATTTTTTTTTGTCTTAGGGGTGCCTTGAAAAATTACCCTAAGACCCTAAGGGTGTCTCGACTGAAGTTTGGGAACCACACTGATGTACTGTGTAGTTGTGAGTACCCATTGTATTGTGATACAGACTTCTGGACCACTGCCATTTTTGTGGTATGGTGCACACAAACAAGCGGCATCCACCTGTCAGAACTCCTGGGTCCTCTGCCAATGTGAATAAGGAGAATGCAGGGGCTTTGATTTAAGGGGGAAGGTGAGGGACTGACTCTGATTGGATGCACAGGGCACACCCCCTAGGATGTCTAGAGACTTAGCACTTGTGGGCCTGAGTTATTAAATGGTCATGAATGCAGGCCATGGCTGTTGAATGTTGAATGATACTCGCGTTTCATTGGTTTCAGCTGGTCACCTGGCCAGGTAATAAGTGCAGGAGGTCTGGGCCAGCAAATAGATGTAAATAGACCACATTGGCCTTGCCAGTAATAGTAATTAACAGGCTACCACATGCTACTTATTTAAATACCCTTCTCTTACTTCCTATTGTTGCCTTAACAAAGATGTGTATATATCTTTATTTAAATATTGATGTTCATGCGTTCGTTAAGTTTCCAGAGGATAGTACAAATGCAATAATTTTTCTATTATTGCTATAATAAAAAATGTCCTTATTCATGTTTGTCTCATCATATGCTGGCCATACACCAGGCCGATACTGGGTGCGATTATGCCATACGCGCTCCTGCAGTTGCATATAGCATAGCAGAATCTTTGTTGTTATCATAAGAATGTATGTATCTTTACTAACATTTGTCTCTTCTTTATGTTAATCTTTTCCATGTTATTCTAAAACATTTAAATGTTACATGAGGTTACTGCATTGGTTTCTTTGGGGCTGATTCAATTTCTTCGTGCTGTTTGCGTAATGGAGAAAATTTGCGTCTTCCTAGACAGTGCATAGGTTTGTCACTTTATATTTACCATACTTAGTGTAAAGTGCATACAATAGAATATATATTCTAGCAGCAATAACTATTCAGGATATGTATACATTATGTCATGTCCTATATCGCACATCAGGATGCTAGTCTTTTGTATTTAATTTTATATCAGTTGTACATTTATTATAGCTACAGCTAATATGAATAATAGAATTAATAGATTTCCACGTAACCTTCATTCTAAGTGTAGATGTCAGACGCTGGTTCCCACTGAGCCCCATTAATAGGTTACTGCTAGTTTGGAGAGCATTCAGCTGGTTGAGCTTTATGGAGGGTGGAGTGTTTAGTGCTAGTACCAGCGGCATCTGATTGATGAAGAACTTTTAAAGTCCCTGAAGTATATAGCACAGTAAAACTATGTGTTTGAGTGAGTTCCACTGACTCTGACTGAACTCACACTTGGGATGTCTGGCAGGAGCTTTTACAGGAAAGGGCAAAGTTCAAGGGGGCTATTTCCCAGACCTTTCCATTATCTTGTAAGACGGAATTACAGAACAGTGTTAGGGAATTCTCTTGAGTGCCCGTGTGAAAAGCTAACCAGCTGTGATCTTCTTGAAGTTTAAAAACTATGCGAGAGTTACTATAGTTTGCATTTTGTGATTGTGTCTGTGTTTGAATCGTTTAATACTTGTGTTGGCCAACCAAGTGTGACACCCCGCTCCCAGACCACTGGGTGTGAGGTGCCACTGGACTTTACTTATTTATTAAACCCTTAAGTTTGGTGGTAAATTAAAAGATGAGTGGTCCTAGGACATTTGGAGCAATGTACCTGCGTGGCTCATTAGCGCGCCCTGCCCGACCCAGCACTGTATGGATAGACCCCACAGGTCTAGTCTCCTTCTTGAGCCCCGGTAGGGAAGGTGTAGGTTCTGTAGGTGTGTCCTCAGGCAGGTATAACGGAACGGCAAGGTGGGAAGCTCCGACTCTGGAGGTCGACTCTGTAATTAACACCTCCTCCCCGTCACTGCCTTCAGAAGCTGCCTCCTCATTCCAGGTCTCAGTGGCAGAGCCCAGAGAAGAAGCAGGTCGGGACCGCCAGTTGTCGTACACCTTAGAGGCCGCAATCTGCTGGGCATCCTTCTGCGAGCGCTCCGTCAATCTGGCCAGCCATTTAGCTTCAAACCTTACTACGATGAGGGTCTTGAGGGGTCATTTCCTCCTGTCCTGCTTTTCCCCCAGTGGCTGAGAAAGTTTGATGGCTCCATAACTACGTAACTTGGGTTGGCCAGCAGGTGTAATGTGTGGTGGGCAGTCCGGCTTTCCAGTGAGGGCAGGGGCACAGGCAGCAGCCTCTTCCTCCTTAAGATAGAGATATGAGTGATTAAATCCACGCCCTCTTATAATCGAATACGTTGATACACAGTGAAGTTGACTGATCTCCACCAATAATTACAAATATTTAAACAAAAATATGTGAGAGAATTAAACAATATGTAAATGTAACCATGGGCGTAACTACCACTATAGCAGCCATAGCGACAGCTATGGGGCCCGCAGCCCTAGGGGGCCCGCTGGCTCCATTGTTGGATTGTCGGACTTACTGTTTCTTATTGTCTTTTATGTATTTTACCCCATTTGTGTATATTCTATAGCAGTTTAGGCCTCCCATTTTGAGAGATATATATATATATATATATATATATATATAT